>OVAO01001487.1:0-15080 GCA_900406285.1 Biscutella auriculata
TGAATTGAGTTTTTTTACATCGTATTTTATTATATCAAAGTGAAACTTGGTCTTTTGGTAAAATAATAAATTGTTGTAAGGAATATAATAATAAAACAAACTGATAAACATATGAGTCTGAGATTAGAAGCTTTGCCATAATATCCGTCAATTGATTGTTAAATTTTCTTGTCCAAGCAAATTCAATCTATTCAAACTTTGATTACCATAAATTTATCCATCATCTAGTTGTTTAATTTCATCCTGTAATATTTGGTTTGTACTAAGCTCAATATCTCTTTAAATTCTAGTGGACTTAAGAGTTTATTTTTGCTTTCGCATGCCCAATTCCTAGCACTCTCCCATTTGAATCTCTGATTATCCAACCCACATTTGCTTCTGTTTGATCATTTATGAAAATTTCATCAAAGTTACATCTCATCCATTCTGATAAAAGTCTTCTCTATAAGAATTTTTGAGCTTTGGTCTTTGTCACAATGACCATTGTTTGGATTAAATTGTAGAGCATACAATTACGTTGATTCCCATTCTTTCGCATCCACTTGCGTTAGTTTTTTAGAGTGTAGTGCCAATCATCAATCTTTTTTGAAAAAGTAGTGAATTTCTGCTTTTCTAAAGTCTCCAGATAATCCACAAATAAATATTCTAAAACCCAAGACATTTTGTTTATGACTGAATTGCAAGCATAAGAAGAATGTTGCATATTCTAATAATATGTTCAAAAACGGTATAAAAAATGCTCTCCAAATCGCCTTTGCATAGTTGCAGTGGTAGTGAAGATGATCTAAGGTTTCTTTAGCCTTAAAGCAACGTTTACGTATAGAGTTTAAAGATACATGTCTTTCTCTCAAATTGTACCATGTTGCAATCGTATTAGAGATGATACTCCACATAAAATGTTTAAGTTTTAGGGTAATAGTTAGTTTCCATATAATTTGGACCTTCATGTTGTTTTGGTTGCAGAACCCGAACCAAATGGGGAATGGGATTTTTGCCAGTATCTAAAACAAACTTAGTAAATACCTTGTTTTGTTAAATCCCAGCACACAAGATCCCATTTGACTTTGCACTTAGTTTAATAGCAAAGACTTTAGAAATCTCAGTTTAGCTTATTATATGCCTTTACAATATCAGTCTTCAAGGCTATTATATAAGATTTGGATTGGAGTTTTCTATCCTTGAGAGAGTGAAAAACTTCACGTGCAATGATAATGTTGTCAATGATCATCCATCCCGATATAAACATTACTTGCTACTTGGTTTTTCTGAGACAATCCTATCTAGATGTTCATTAGATCTATTGACCAGGATCTTTGAGATCACTTAGTAACTCACATTGCACAAAAGCTATAGGATGAAAGTCCTCATCATGGTCGGCGGTGTGGTCTTCCGGATAAAACACAAATTTGTATGATTTTGAGAAGCTTTTAGGATGTCGTTGTCGAAAATTCTCTAATTGATTTTATCCATCCTCCTTGATATCAACCCAATATTTCTTATAGAAAGAAGTTGTAAAGCTGTCTACCCATGATTGGAGAAGTTAACTTGACATTCATATCTTGACTTACACGGGATTGGATACCTCTGAACACACTGCTAAAATTTGTTCTTTGAGATGATACAATTGTATACATCTGAACAAAATACTCACACGCCAAATTACTTATCTGATTATCACTTCTGTAAACGTTTCCTTCTAAATCATGTATTGTCGTTAAAATGTTTCTTGCTCGTCTTGTGTTGAAATCTTGTGCAGGCTTGGAAGAATCTAGTGTTTCGATATCCTGCAAAAAGCCATAAGTTCATCACTTCAGGCTTTGTTTAACTTTCCTCGCATATAAGCTTTTTCATCTAATGTCCCTATGCCACTAGTAAGACCTTGGTCTAATCTATGCCGTATGGTTTTAATATGTTCCTCAACATTGATTTTATAAATCTGTTTTCATCTGGCAATGACATCTTGTAAGTATTGATTCAATTTGTTAGAATTGAGTTTGTGTCTGAGCTTTTCCAACCTTGAATCATAGCTTCATTGAAACCTTCTTTTTTGATGAACCGAGAATCAAACCGAAAAGAACCACGTCTTTGTTCATAATCAAATGCAAAATAAGTGATGACTAGTCTGTGATCTGAAGTGCCTAGCTCCAAAAATTCAGACTCAAAAGCCATGAATAGAGAAAACCAGTTAGTATTGCCCATGGTCTTATCAAGACAACAAGAAACAAAGTGGGAATCACGTTGTTCACACCAAGTATTGAATTTAAACACTTAGATATAATAAACTTCTGGTTTATTCCTTTGTGAAACTCTCTCAAACACACAAATTATTATGATCTCTGATACAATCATGGGAAGTAGAAATAAGATCAATCATAGTTTATTCAAACCGAGTGCACAACTCCAATTTGGCCTGAAAAGACATATCGTCACTGTTTGATGCGTTTCTCCTCAACCACGAAGAACAAATGCATGAAACCACTTGAATACCGTACTCAGATCAATTTCAAAACTTGTCGAAGAAGAATCACCTCATTTGGAGTTCATAAGAAGAAGGTATGCAATTTACAAGTCAAGTTATCTTTCAGATACGTGATTCAGACGTGTGTGCATTCATCAACGTGTTCCGACCAGACCAAGGTGAACCAATCTAAAACTCAAATTGTTCTATGATCCTGATCCATAAAAGAATCCCAATAAATTTTATCCACCCAAGAATCATCAAGTAACTTCAATTTTCGTCAAAAGCAATGACTGCATTTAATTCTATTGTTTTATCTCTCTTACATGCATTTCTTTGCCTAGGAACTCTACATGTTGAGTTATTATTATGGACATTTTCAATGTATTCTTCTCTATTTATATAACCCTTATGATGAATAATAAAATAAGTCTTGATTATTATTTTTGGAAACTTGAGAGTGATTCTCATTTTCGGTCATGGTGCGTAATATACATTTATCGTATCGATCCGTCTTGGTGAGTCATATCCAAGGGATCACCAGGTGTATCAAGAGTCTTCCGTAACTCTTGTGAGTTCCTATCGATCCACTAGGTGTATCAAGAGTCTTCCGCAACATTTGTGAGTTCCTATCGATCCACCGGTATATCAAGAGCTTTTCACATCTCTTGTGTGTTACCATTCGCTCCACATCCTTTGATCTTTGAGACTTCACTGTTTCTTGCATGCAAAGCCTATCTCTTGCCAACTCTAGAGTGACGACCCCCTGGGAGGATTGTATCAATCTCAAATCACAACTCATAACTTGTCACAACATTGACAAGCTATATTTATAGAATTAGCGACTCCTGATTCTAGTCTAACTAAGAAACACTTAGTATCTTCTAGATTAATCTAATATATGTTTTAGATAAACTCCTAAAACATATATACTCCTATATTCTCTCTAACTAGCTTACGATGTTTATTTTTCTCTTTATTCAAGCTTTAACAACATTCACCCCCTTAAGCTTGAGATTCCCTTTTCCAACTTCTTGTATTCCAATGAGATCTCTCATTTCTTTGAACTTGACTTTCCCAAGTGCTTTGGTCAGGATGTCTGCCATTTGTTCAAAATATGTTGTGTTTTTGGTCGGTTTTACTATTCGTTTCCATTCATTTTTCATTCATTTTAGGTTACATTTAGTGTCTTTTGTGTCCATTTGCATTACATTTTCATGTTTCAGGTGGTGAACAAGGAGTAGACGAAATTCGAGTCAAACGGTGCAAAGATTGGAAACTTAGGCAAAACTTCTACAAAGAGCACACTCATGATCAAAGCAGACTCATGCATCCCGGTGATGATCCAGGTCAATCGAGACTGGGACAGATTCTACGGATCAACAGACGAAGCATCCCGGCGAAGCTACCCCGGTCACGCAGACCGGGACTCTCCCTCTAATCCAAATAGGCGATATAATCCCAGTGTGTGTCCCCGTCATTCTAGACCAGGACATTTCTTTCTGGAAGACGTCCAAGTCTCATCCCGGTGGACACATCTCGGTCTACTAGCCTGGGATCCTAACTCTGTCGACGGACATAACCGTTTGTCCTGGTCAATCTTGTAATCAGTCTCGGTCAATCTGACCGGGATAGTCTCTCGAGAAGGGTATTTCTATAAATAGAAGAGAACCCGAAATTATAAACAATCTAACTTTTTCTCTCCTTAGCTTTTTCATCTTGATGTTTTGTAAGATTTTAAATTTCTAATACTATTTCTACTAGTAAATACATCTTCTTTTCATTATTACTATGGTTTATGCTTTGGTAATTAGTGTGGAAATGGTGATTAGTGAGTAGTTTACTTGCTAAGTGAATGGATTATGTAGATTAGGGTGATTTAGTGCTTGTTCATACTATTTAGGGCTTGGAATCCATTTATCTTCACTTTGTTGTTGTGTATAAAGCTAGAATCGAAGTAACTAATCAATTCTAAAGTTTAGGCATTTTTCGCCCAGAAGGTGTTCGATGAAATGCCCGAAATGAAGCAACTTAGTGTTATTTGAAGTCTAACCAATGGATTGTGCTAGGATCATTTAGTAATTGCACGGACTACAATTTATTGCTTGTTGATTCATGCATTTAGTCAAGGGCTTGTAGATTTGCATGTTTTGACAAAGGGGTTTTCACCAAGGGATTAGGTTAACCTAATCCGGATTGTTCCTAAATTAAGGATAAGCATTTAGATGTTTATATTGAGTAGTATGCGTAAGAACTAGATCACCCGAGTCGATAACCTTAGTCCATTCGCTTAGTCTTATCTTTATATCTCTTTAAATCGTTTTTGTTGACTTTTTAGTTTAATTGCATTACTTGTTATTCAATAGACTTGTTTGGTGACAAAACAATCTCTATTTATTCACCTAGACTTAGCTATTCTATCTATAGAATTTGTGAGTAATCAAGGTTCGATACATTCCCGATACTTAGTAGTTATTAATACCCACTATACTGCATTTGACTTAATAGATATTAGTCTTCTCTTTAATCCAATAAGAAGAAGGCAAAATATCTCTTATCAGTTCACTTCTGGGAACATGCTTAACCTTGACCTGTTCCTTTTCTACACACTCACAGATAAAGTGATACCTCGTCTGTATTTGCTTGCTTCGTCCATGGAACATTGGGTTCTTTATAAGAGTTATGGCTGACTTGTTATCCACGTGTATGACCACCTTCTTGCACATTTCGCTCGTCGCTTCTCCTAGAAATTCTTGAAGCCATATGGCCTATTTTGTTGCTTATGTGGCTGCCATAAATTCTGCTTAACGCGAAGACAATGCAACAGTCTCTTGCTTATGTGAACACCTAGTAATGGGACAGTCATTTGAATAGAAAATGTGGCTAGTTGTACTCTTCCCATCATCCATATCGACATTGTGACTATTATCGCTATAACAAACGAGCTCGGTATTACGTGATCGTCCAAACGTTAGCCCTAGTGTCAGTGTTCCTCGCAGATACCCCATGACCTGCTTCAGTGCCTTTCCATGCGACTCCTTTGGCTCTTGCATGTATCTCGACAAAACACCGACACTATAAGAGAGATCTGGTCGAGTTTGTATCAAATATCTTCCACGTCCTTGGTGCTTTTCTTAGACCATAAAACGCTTTATTGAGTTTGTAAACCTTATTATCTTCGCCCTTTACAACGAACCCCTCTGGTTGTGTCACATACACTACTTCCTTTAGCTCACCGTGCAAGAATGCGATTTTAACGTCAAGATGATGAATTTCCCATCCATTTGATGATGCCAAGGCTATGATAAATCTCACTGTCTCGATGCAAGCCACTGGTGCAAATACTTCCTCAAAGTCAATACCATATCTCTGAACATATCCTTTTGATACAAGCATCGCCTTATGTTTGTTTATGCTTCCATCTGAGTGCCTCTTAAGCTTGAACACCCACTTTACCCCGATTGCTTTAGCTCCTCGTGGTGACGTAACAAGCTTCCAAGTTGTGTTTTTCACGATCAATTTTAGTTCATCTTCACAAGCCTCGACCATGATTCAGACTCCTTTGCCTCGCAAAAGTTCCATGGCTCGTCGTTAATGCTCAACAACAACTTCTCGATCTTAGTTTCAGCAATCATAACGTAGTCCTCCAAGTATTATGGTTTGATGTTGGGCCGTGTTGATCTTCAAGGTTGACTCAGTGCATGCTCTTCTTCATTGAGTGGGTTATTCGCATCATCCGTGAATTCTTCTACCTCGTCATAATCATTAACTCGATAATTGACTCGATCATCGACTTGATCATCGACTCGACCATTGACTCGATCAACGGCTCGACCAATGGTTGTTTCCTCCTCTGTGTCTTCTCTTCGATATGTGTCATGGCTCTCTAGTCCATGATTTCCAAATTCCCCAAGGCTGACTCTGAATGTCTCATCAGCGGCTACTACAAAGCTCCACCTCCAACTTTTCTCCTCATCGAATACAACATCTCTTCTAACAACTATCTTACGAGTAGTAGGATCCAATAGACGATAATCTTTTGATCCAGGTTCAGTACCCACGTGGACTAACATTCTTGACTGATCATCAAGTTTCTTCAAGAGTGGATCTTCTGCCTTCGCGTATCCGATGCTCCCAAAAACACGCACATGACTTACATTCCGTTTTCTTGACATAAGTACCTTATACGGAGTTTGCTTGATGAGAGCTCGATTCGTAACTTGGTTGATAAGATATGTGGAGTGTCTTACCACGTCTCCCAATAAGACATTTGGTAACTTCATGTGTTTCAAGATGTTTATGGTCATCTCTAACAACGTTCGATTTCGTGAGACATAAACTCATCACATCTATCAGTTTGAAACGTCTTAATCGTGGTTCCTAAATCTTGTTCGACTCGCGCTTTGAACGCTTTGAATTTTTCGAATGCTTCACATTTCTCTTTTAGTAAGAACGTCCACATGTATCGGGAATGTCATTGATCAGAACAAAGATGAACCGTTTATGTGCAGCTGTTGGTGGTGTGATGGGCCCGCTGATAATAGGGGTTTTTTTATAAGCCCGCTAAGTCTACTATGGATGAGTAGAGCAGAGAGAATCAAAATCTCTTTCAAATGAAGAAGGTGGGTATATATCGAACCAAGTCGGGATGCTTGCTAGAGACAATAGAACTCGCACAATATTTCCTAGGTCTAAGCATGATTTTAACTTTGTCACTAAAAATCCTGTAATGATTGTCGTTTTAATTGTAGTAAAACAGGTGACCATTCAACAAGCAAACTAAAGTAGAGAATAACGAAGATCAAATAAAGAGAAAACAGGCAATTGATCAGGCAAATCGATTTCAGGCAAGGATCCTAGGTCTAGGTGTTCCAGTTTTAATCTTATTTCAGGGTTAAAGAATTTAAGATGGACTCAGCCACTCTCGCACAAAGAGCCTCTCTTAGGGTAAATCTAACACCGCACTCTCGTGTTTGCATGCTTTGAGAACCCCGAACCAGTTACTTTCCCATAACCCATCCTAAATGATATCCTAACATGCATCAATACCGCGCCCTCGCGTCTGCATACCAAAGCAGTCAAGAACAATATTCAGAACTGTATAAGGCGGAAACTAAAGGCTAACTATTCCATTTAGGGTTTAGAAGCTTTGTTTAGATCATGATTGAGCCCGCCGGACTGCAATCAAGCCTTAAGAGTACCTTATCACATAAAATACTTGTAGTTCTAAACCCCAGAACACCAGATCTATAGATCTAATGTCCTAATCTAGCCCAACCAATCACCTAAAGGTAACTACTCACAAATTATAACTGAACAAAGCAAATAACAAGCAAAGATCTGATTCATTAAAACTTAAGGCAAGGTTCCTTACAACAAATAACCAGATCTAAAACTACAGAGCTAGACTAAAACTTGCAACAAAATGTTCTCTAACAACCTAAAAATGTCACCTCCCTCACATGACATGAGGTGAGCTATATGTGAGGAATCTAGGGCTTCAAGGGCATAAACGTCAGATTTTGGCATGAGAAATGACTGATATCGGCCAAGAGGTGGCCGATATTGATCCTTCTATGGCCGATACTAAATCTAGATCATCACGTGGCCGATATTGCCTCTTCTCTGGCCGACATTGCCATCTGGAGCACAGCCTGGCCGATACTGGCTCCTCACCGGCCGATATTGAGAGTGTGGGCAGTGCCTGGTCGATATTGGGGCCGTGGGCACTTTCTGGCCGATATGGAATGGTTTGTGGTCAATATTGGCTCTGGTTGACTCCCGGAGTTGACTCGTTCTTGCTCGTTTACGTTGTTTTTTGACCCCGAATGTTGCACGGCCCTTCTAAACACCTGGAAATACAATATGTACACGAATGCAATCCTAAAAGACTCTAAAACAACCGAAAATGCATAAGACCGAGGAAAAGACGGGACTAAAATAACGATAAAAACCGAGCATATCAACTCCCCCAAACTTAAACCATGCTTGCCCTCAAGCATGACAAAATTCAAATAAGAGAAAGAGGTTTGAAAAACGAGAGCATAACAATCTAAAGTCAACAATGAGAGCGTTTCCATTCATGCATAAATAATCGTCTTATCATTCAGGCTCAATTTCCATCCATCATTATTACCAAGCCAAGGCGATTAACCTAACTAAGCCTATTCATGCTTTCCTACATTCATTCAGGTGAGGGTGAAACATTATCAAGACATGCACAACGGTTTCAATCGGTTCGGTATAAAGGGGATTTTAACGCAAAAAGAGAGAAGGTTCCTAAAGGCATGGAGGTTAATTGTAACAAGGGTTCTCTCGCGGAGTGAAAAGGTTAGAGCAATACCGAGGAAGATAGAGAGCGTTTAGGGGACCAATATCGAGCATCCAGAACCATCTAAACAAGACTCTAGACCTACCCAATCCTACTCTCTTTGAATTTCTTTCTTCACCATTTTTTCTTTCTTTTCCGAGACTTAAGGATTTTTCTTTTTTTTCTAGACTCTTTTCTTTTTTTACTCCAAGACCTTTATTTTTTCTTTTTTCTTTTTTTTCCTTTTTTTCTTTTTATTTGTTTTCCTTGGAGCGTTTTTCTTTTCTTAAACAAGAGTCTAAGTAAACCGCTTCGGTTTCATAATCCACATCCTTTTTCTTTATTTTTCTCAAGTGATTTTTCTTCTTTTCTCTACCCACCCACATCTTTTCTCTTTCTTTTTCTTCCTTATTTTCTTTTTTCAATAAACTCTCCCAGAATCCTAACTTGTTCACCCATTGTATGATAAACGACACTTTAGGTTTCTCAAACTTTCTTGTCTTTTCCTCTCAGACCCAACATCCTAGACTACCCAATGGATGTTCTCAATCGGTGCTCTTAATCTCTCAAGTTTTTGCAAAAGCGTCAATCACTAAATTAATCAAAATCTCTCTTGAGTGTTTAGGCTAGGGTAAAAAGGAGAGAGGGGAATCATTCTAAAAGGGAGAATGACCGAGTTCAAGCAAAAAGTGTATAGGCTCAAGTCCCCAAAACTCGTTTGAAATAAGAAAGCCATGAATGTGTTGTGCAGTCAAGATCATGTTAATTAAAATTCAGGATTAAACTCAAGTAATAATGAAAGCAATCCTAAACTAGCAGGCTTCAAAATCCGAAGACTTAGCTTTTTAAATCTGAGAACTTCAGGACTTTTCAAAACTACATGAATGGACTCGATGATTGCGAGTAAAGATGTTAAAGCTATCTTTTGAAAACCGAATGAATACGAAAATCTTTTTGGTTTTTCTGAAATTTTTTGATTTTTTTTGCTTTTTCTCAAAATTAACTTAACTATTTACAATGCATGCAAGAATCAAACAAAATAGAGAACGACATTAGTATAAAGGCGGTCCCTCCGCCAAAATTAAACTACACAGTCCATGTGTAAGTCGAAGGAAGGAAGGAACCTAAAATAAGAGAAATAAAATCTAAATGCATTATAGACAAAGGTGTTTAGGAATGGACCTCAATAAATGTTGGTCGAGGGGTCAAATTCTCCGTCAGTGGAGAATGGTGGGGACTCGTTGTCGGTGGAAGGAACCGGGGAGGCGGAATGTTGTTGCACGGGCGCTTGGTTCGGCGCCGTTTTCTTGCATGGCCTCTCTCCAGAGTTTCTTCATCTGAGTCAATCAAATTCGGAGCAGCGGAACTAGACCCAGCATAGCTGATCAAGCCCTTGACAACTGCAGTCAATTTCTGGTTATGACGAAGGAGTTTATCAATCACATTTTGCATCCCCTTGACAGTGGAAGCCGTCTTCTGAACAGCACGAACCCTGAAGCGGTTTTCTCTGCGAACTAGGTGCGCCTCCAGAAAAAGGTCTTGATATGGTCCGGGCATAAGAGGGGCAGGAGCGAGCGGTGCGGATTGATCGCATAAATACTCAGCGGTGAGAGATGGGTTGTCAGGCTCATCCTCGTTTACAACGCCAATCCTTGAATCAGGGCATAGTGGATCATGCAGATCCTGGTGGTTGTAGCTGAACATTAGGTTAGCCGCCGTTGAAAGAGAGGTGATCGCGGTGTTAGGGAAGAGGTTTTGGCGCTTCTGTTTGCCATATGTGAAGGAATAGATGTGTCGTCTCCGGAGCATTTCGTCCAGGAATCCGCTTTGTTTCACGTAGTCATAGTCCATGGGTCTCGACTTTGTGCCCAAATTATCTTCAGGAAGAGAGACGTTGGCAAACCGAAGAATCGGGGTCACAAAACTCCCGACGAAGATCTTTTGTGTTGCATCCTTGGACGTCCAACCTCTTTTCTTAACTGTCATGAGTTGATGACATAGAAGCTTCACAGGACTGAATTTTCGGGACTTCAAGTTCGGGAGTAAACCATCGTTCTCGCAAAGGGCACGGATCAACGGCGCTAATCCATGACCGAGAAAACTGAGCTCCTCCATGTGCACATCTCCAGTCTCACGTCGAGCAGTGAATGAGTGAGATAGAACCGTGTGCACATACCTAACCGCGGGGTGTTTGATCAAAGAACCCTTCGTAGAGCTTGCTTTATATTCCTTAGAACCAATCGTTCTCCACAGAAGGTTCAACTCAGTGATGGTGAGCTTGCCATTCTTTACTCCGCCTTTCGAAAACTTGAAGCTCTCCGCAATATCGTCAAACATAACTCGACGCTCAATATCATCCCATCCAGTGACACAAAGATACCCTCCGTGCGAATCATCGTCCAGGTCCTCTTTCGGGAAATAAACCTCCAGTGAGGCGAGGAAAGCGCAAGTGTGCTCCTGAAATCCTGGTTGACGAAAATCCAGCAAGGAGTCTATACCCATAGCTTCCATGAGCAGTTGGACATCGTCCTCAATGCCGAGCTCCTTCAGTGTTGCAACGCTGGGCATTTTCCATGAGCGTGTGGTAGCGGGTAAGCTTAGTGTATTCCACGGTGCGGTCAACAGGGGTTTCAGAATCCAAAGGTGGGGGAAAGAAGGAAGAATTCTCTGTGCCATCTGCGGGTGGCCACAAATGAGGGAAGTCATTGGGTCTGAATTCCATGTTAAACCCGAATTCGTCCTCAGCGTTCTCGTCATGAGGTACATTTCTTGATGTAGTCGCCTCGGGGCGGTTTAGTGTTGTCGAAATGTATTGTGCTGCAGATGGAAAGTCGGCATCCAATGTTGCCCGTATCTCCTTCAGATCTGGTATAGTTGGGCTCAACATGAAATATCTACAAAACTCGAACTCCAAATATAGTCATTTCATAACTTATAAAAAATTTCAATAAGCGCGCATGGTGAATTCTAACAAGGCAAACATGATCGGTACAAAATAATCCATCAAGTCAATCAGTCAACCAATCAAACGCAGATATCGAAGTTTCAAAAATTCCCACAAAAGTCCCAAGAAAGTCCACAAATTATCAATGCGATTAAATCCGAGTGGTTCTCAAAAGTTCAATCCTAAGTTCAACTCGAGACATGTGCCAACCATTTCGAATAAAATCAATTTCACTCCAATTTCTCTAGAAAAATTCCAAGAACCTAAATTCCAAAATTTCTTCATTTCAAGGCACAATCTCATAGAGAAACAATCAACAACATTATATATAAGGTTCTCAGAGCAAATGTCACACTAATCACAAGCTAAATTCATCAAAATTTCACATTTTTGTTCTTGGTGAATAGTGACGACGAAAATAAGAGCTTGAGATTCATACCTTAGATGTCCGAATGGAGAAATAAACGGTTGAAAAAGCAAGTCAAGAGAGGAAAACCGATGATCTAGCAACAAAACCCAAAAGATTTGAGCAAAAATCGATGATTTTGAAAACTTGAAAATGGTTTTTCTTGAAAACTTTAAGAGAAAATGTGAAGAAGTAGAAGTGAAAGTGATAGTTTGGAAAAAAATTTGAGGAAAAGGGGGGTTTTGATGGACTCAATATCGCCCATAGGCTAACCGATATCGGCCATGCCTTGGTCGATATTGGCCCATCAGTCACGAGGTGCTCGATATCAGTCAATTTATGGTCGATATTCCTCCTGGGTTGACCGAAAGTTGACCCGCTTCTTCCTTCTTCTTCGTTTCTTCGTTATGTCCTGAAACTTGTATCTGAAAATAGCTCGTTAGTGATTTTCTCATACTATAAATGACTCTTTAGGGAATTTAAAAATGCATATTTACAAAAGGATACGCATGGGACTTCCTCCCAAGTGAGCTTGTTTAAAGTCGCTGAGCTTGACGGGTTTCACGGGAGACTAACGGCGGTTAAGTGAAACCTCGATTATTGCTAACCGGGCACGTACGCCTTCCAAAGTCACACGGTCTAACTCAGCTTGTTTCTCCAAAATGAAGACTTTTAGCGCCATCTGCTTGGCTGCCAAAATGTGTCCTGGGTTATCATCAATCGTAGGGTCTGGTGCAGTTGTTTCATTTTCTGAAGACGTCTCTTCACTGGAAGAGTCTGCCAACAGCTGGCGCATTTGTCTAGTGACACAGGCTACTACTTCGTCATACGTCTCATTCCGGAGCACTTCTGCGGGAGGGTTAACAATTCCCTTTCTCTACAACAATTTCTTGAACAATTCAGTGAGATGAGCTTGTGCAGTGTGAACCGGTACTTCATTCTCTTGTTCCCCGTTGGCGAGCATCTCGGGCTCATAATCGTTGTCATTACCATCCACAAATTATGTCTCTTCCACATCTCCGAGATTGTTTGATCATATTCTCTCACAACTGACCTCAGAATCTTGGACAAAATCTCCATTCCAGACCTTAATTCCTTTATCCTTCAGCTCTGATGCATCTGTACCGATGGGGAAGTAGATTTTATGGTAATAGTCTCTCTGAACGTATTTAAGGATCAAATCATATTTCTCGAAATCTATCTACCCGCCGACATTCTGCAGGAATTCCGTTCCAAGGACCAAATCGCCAATACCTTCTGCTAATGATTCTACAACGTAGAAATCGGTGTTTATCCAAGAACTTTGGATTCTTATAGGAATGCAGTGAGCTATCCCAATAGGTTGGATAAGTTCTTCCTTGTTGCTCATCAGGGTCATGTTGGCGTATGGTAAACATTCGACATTGAGATCCTCGCAGAGTTCTCTAGTCATAATGTTGACGGTGGAGTTGATGTCACATAGGGTTTTTCCATAGGGATTTCCAAGATGATGATCGGGATGTGGTAACAGCCGTGATCGTTGTGAGGGGTGGCAGTGCGGTACCCAACTTGTCGGTTGAACGTCTCTTCCCATTGTAAATCTTCTTCTAACTGAACTTCTGTCGGCTCTGATTCATTCATCTTTGCGTCCTCTTCTAGATCGTCTTCTTCAGACTGATTTCTCATAGATGACTCTTCATTCTGCCCATTTCGCAATGTCCGTTGTCCTGAACTGTTATTCTCACTTATCATACCCAATTGAAGTACTTGCTCCCAATTCTGCTCATTCCCTTTCATTGAGTAGTACGTCTGGATACCGTAAGGTCCAATATTAAGCATGACTACTATATTCCTGACATTTATGCCGACGCCTACAGTGGCGAGGAATGGATGTCCGAAAACGAGCGGGTTCATTGGTTGTTTCTCTATCTGGAGAATTACAAAGTTCGTTGGGATCTCAACTCCTCTGAGTTGGACAGGTAAGTTTTGCAGTATTCTAACTGGCTTCGTGAGGGAACTGTCAGCTAGAACAAGTTCAAACGGACACGGTTGAAAGGTTGAGTATCCAAGTACGGTCGATGTGTTGTGTGACATGAAGTTTACGCTCGCGCCCAAGTCGCATAAGCAATTTTCGAACGGGACCGAATGCAGAGTGCATTGAAGAGTGAAGCTTTTAGGATCTTCTAATTTGTTCAGAGTTTCTTCGGAGTCCGGGTAAGAAATTTTAGGTTTTCCGCGTAGATACTCAAATCGAGCTGATTCTTTGTCGAACTGTTCAATCATGACATTGTATTTTTCTCGCATTTCCTCTGAGATGTACGGTTGTGCTAAGAGTTCCATTATTCCTGTTAGCTTTTTCTGGTTTCTATTATTCCTCTTTGCATTTCGTCGAGGAATCTTTCTGTTAGGGGCTCGGAGAGGTCAATATGAGAATTGTTTCCTGGGAACGTCCCCCCAACTTGAACTGCATTGTCCTCGATGCAAGTAATAGTGTGGATTACGTTGGCGTACTCCTCCTTAGTCGTTTCCTTCCGACCAGGTAGAGTACCCATGGGGTATTTCTGTCGACGCGAGAGGAGATGTCGCGCATGAAGGTTGTTGTTTCCTGAGAATTCTTTTTCTGTGATTTGATTAACTGTTTGAGTAGAACGGTGTTCTGATCATCGGATGAGGGAATGGTTCCTACATTCCCCTGTGAAGGATGTTGTTGCTGCCTTTGGGCGAAAATTCCTGGGGGTTTTGAAGACTGACCCTACTGTTGCTGATAATAACCCTGTTGCTGCTGGCGGTTCTGCTGACCATATGTCGGATATCCTTGGTTCTGATAACCCTGATTCTGCTTCTACTGCGGAGGATAAATTTGGTCTTGCGGATTTGCAACATTTGTACTACGGTAAGAGAGGTTTGGGTTGTAAGGCTTGTATCATTGGTTTCCCATAAATGCGACTTCTTCAATGGTGAAGTCAGCGGTGTTAGGTTCTTC
>OVAO01001488.1:0-15078 GCA_900406285.1 Biscutella auriculata
ATCTATTCGTGTTTTCAAAAGAGATCTTAAGCGCCTTAACTCCCGATCATCGATTTGTTAAGCAGTTTTAAAAAGTCTTGAAGTCGATAACCTTATACCATGATGTATAAAAAGCTAAGACCTTTGTCGGGAAGCCTGTTTGCTTAGATTGCTTTCGTCTTTATATGAGTCTTAACCTGAACCTCAATTATTTATTTCACTTGAATCACATGGATTTCTTTGTTTAAGCACGAGTTCTAGCAGCTTAGCCAAAACACTCTTGGCTCGACTCGGTTATCCTCATCTTAAGGATACTACCTCTCACCCAAAGCACCCAAGCTCCTACATTTGTGAGTTGTCATTTGCTCTATCTCATTTTTTAGTGATTGTGATTTTCCAAAAACTCGAAAGTATAAGAAGCGACTATAGAGAACATCTATTTGGGCAATTTAGGAAATTTGGGAATTGGATAGAATGAAAGAAAAGCTTGGGTAGAACTAGGATTGGAAGAATAAGGTTGATATGAAAAAGGTTGAAAAGAGAAAGAAAAGAATGGGTGGAAAATAAAGAAAAATAATCACCAAGGAGAATAAAAAGGGATAAGATAAGAAAAGCCAAGGGCTTAGTAGACTCTAGAAATGAAAAGAAAAGACACTCCAAAACGAGTAAAGCTTTAGAAGAGAAAAGAAAAGAAAATAATAAAGCCTTGGAGTTAGATGAAACAGAAAGAGTCTAGAAATAAGAAAATCCCTAAGTGAAGAAGAAGAAGAAGAAGAAATGGTGAATTAGTAGATTTGAAAAGATACGATTGGTTAGATACTAGAGTCAAAGTTTGGGTGAAAAATAGATGTTCAATGTTGTATGCCCCAATTGCTCTTTGTCTTTCCTGATTTTATTATAATTCTTTCACTCTGCGAGAGAAACCAACCAATTGAGAACCTTGTGTTTGCACTTGATAATGTTTCACTCCTGCTTAATTTGAACTTTAAGAAAACATGATAAGAAATAGGTGGATCGCTATGGTCTAGTAATGATAATAGACGGTTATATTGCTTGGATGATGGGACGAGTAGCTATGCTGAGTTTAAAACGCTCTCATCGACGACTTTTGGTAACTGAGTTCTGGTATTTCAAACCTCGACCTTAAATTTATAATTTCTTTCCTTGAGGGCAAGCAAAATCTAAGTTTGGGGGAGTTGATGAGTGTGAATTTTATCGGTTTTACTACTCAATTTTCACTCATTTTGCATTAGTTTAGGGTGCATTCTAGAGTTTTTAGGGTGCAATTGCATAGTTTCAACCATATCAGGTGCAAAGAAGGCAAAAGGCATGAATCGAGCAATCCAAAGCGTTTTAAGAGCAAAAATCGACTAAGACCCGAAGAATGGCGACCACCGGTCTAGGTCGCCGGTCATACCAGACCGGCGGAGCTCAACCAGACGAAGCTGAGAGATGACCGCCTGTCATGGTCGCCGGTGTGCACTGACCGGCGCGCCACGACCAGGCCCGAATCAAAGGACACCATCGGTCACGTGCGCCGGTGGAGCATAGACAGGTACTAACGGCGGACGACCGCCAGTCACCTCCGCCGGTGTGCACTGACCGGCGGAGACCTCCAAAGAACAGAATATTCCCTAGAATATTCCATTTTCTTGACCTAAAATTGGTTCACTATAAATAGAACCAAGAGCAAAAGAGATTGTGCTCATTGCTTCCAAATCGTGTGATTAGCCAAGAGATTGTGTGGTTGCATGATTTGGAAAGGGGTTTCTATCATGAGTGAAATAGCCTAGAATTGAGATCCTTAGACATAAGATTACCTAGAGTGTGAAAGTAAACATCATTAGAAGTTGATTATCTCCCCATTCCAATACCTTAATCCATATGCTTGCTTTAATTATTTACATTCTCTTTATTTTTGCTTTGTTCACTATTACAACCCAAGATTTGTTCGACAACCCTACTCCCTACTATATCTACATTGATAAACCGTTAGACCCCACTAGAGAATAAGTTAAACCCTAAGAAAAATTTAGTTTATCAACCTATCATCGCATAACTAAATATTTTGCGAATCAAAGGGCCCGCCCGTTGATCTAGTTGTTTTTTATCTTCTACAAGACTCTCAAAGAAAAATGGGAAACCTCAAGCCTTGTCACACACCCCTAACCATTAAATGAGAGGAAAATTCTTTGATGCACAAAAATAGAAAGTTTGTGTGATTTTCAATTTTTTCCTAAATATAACCCTAGCTTGCCTTTTTTACCTCTTAAACTTTATTTAAACTTTAGGTAGACAAAGAAGAACTCCCTGAGATTCGGTGGTTGAGTCAGCCAAGAGGCTCTGATACCACTAAACGTATCTCTCCCTAGGATCGAACACGCTTGATGACTTAAAAACGAGGCGGCCACCAAAACGGACACGACCAAGAGACGAGATCACTCAAACCCTACAAGGAATCAAGCGCAAACTGGTCATGTCTTTAAATGAAAGATAAATAAGAGAAATAATCGAGACAGAAATAGAGGTTTGAGGGATTTGGTCGATAGAAGTTCTCAGGGTCGCCGGGTACGGCTACGCCGACCGTACAAGAAGAATGGGAGAGAGATGCTTCGACCAAAACGACTCCATATGGGAAACCCTTCGGTGGTAGTTTGTTTGAGACGAATAATGAGGAACGGTCAGTGGGATGGTAAGAAAGACGCGATCTGGTGGGAGAAAGAATCTTGTGGTCGCCGTGGTACGCAAGGTAAAACCTCGCCGCCCGTACGGCGAGAACTCTCTCGAGGTTTCTCGTCCGTTTGAACTCCAACTGCAAAACCCTTCAGTGAATCTTCATCTTTGCAAAAATTGTCGAAGGAATCGATCACCGGCCGATAGATACTGAATTGTTCGAGCCACCTCCAGACCAAAACATGAAGCGAGCCCATTACGGACCTATCATCGCATCACTTAAGATTTTGCGCATCAAAGGGCCCGTCCTTTGATCTAATTGTTTTTTTATCTTCTATAAGACTCTCAAAGAGAAATGAGAAACCTCAAGCCCTGTCACACACCCCTCAACATTGAATGAGAGCAAAATTCTTTGATGCACAAAAATAGAAAGTTTGTGCGATTTGCCATTTCTCCTAAAGATAACCATATCTTGCCTCAACTACCTCCTAAACTCTATTAAACATTAACTAGAGAAAGAAGAACTCCCTAAGGTTCAGTGGTTGAGTCAGTCAAGAGGCTCTGATACCACATGACATATCTCTCCCTACGATCGAACACGCTTGATGACTGATCCTCGGTGGAGTGATTTTTAAGGACCAATGAGGAGGATTGATCGAGAGAAAAGTGTGGAACGTCGGGCTCGATTCGGAGAATGCGCTTGAGGTCGCAGTAGTACGTACAACACGGTCTCGCCGGCCGTACAAGGAGAAACTTGTTCGAGATCTTGTCCGGTTGAACTCCAAATACAAAACCCTTGGGTGGACTTTAATCTTATGAGGAATAATGGAGATCGATCGGAACAAGGTCAAGAAAGGACTAAATCTGGACGGAGTAACATAGTGGTGTTCTTGGTTCTCGGCCGATGATCTAGCACTTTAACGACTTGCTTAAGAAAGCGAGAGAAATAGACTTAGAGAGATTTGAGAACGAAGGAAATGTTGGATCTTGGATATGACACAACAAAACACTAAGGAATATGACTCATCCTTATGAACTTCCAAAGAGTGAAAATCTTATGCATAAAAGTTTGAAAGTTAAGAATGCCAAAAGCGGCTGCAAGATCCTTAAATAGTCTTTACTTGAAGCAAAAGAAAACCCTAAAAGGGAAGGAAGATAAAACCCAAAGCATAAGATTAGAAATCAAAAGTAGACTTTTCTAACGGTCATGAGGTCGTTTGAATTGTCTCCTTGGTGCGGTCTATGAGAAATCTAGTGCAATGACCTCATCAAAACCTTAGTGAGAAAACCCAATTGGAAAAAAACTCATTAAGGGAAAAGAGTACCTTGAAGACTTCTAAAGAACCGACTTAGATGGCCGAAGGGGATGTGAGGAAGTGATACATGATCGGCTCTTCCTCCTTTGTCCAATGATCATAGCAAGCTTCTAGCTCCTCCCAAGCCTTAATCAATGCATTGGCAAGTCTCCTAGCTTGAGCAAGAGTGATTTGCCCGGTAGGAACTTCAAGAGATGCTTTCTCTAGTTCGGCCTCAACTTCTTTGCTAGCCGAGCATATATAATCCCCTCCTTCTTCATAAGGATTTGACCTCAAATCTGAATGATCTACATCAAAAGAGATCAAGTCAGCAGTGTTAAAGCTAGAACTCACAGTGTACTTACCTTGAAGACCATAAATTCGTCGCATGAGGTTTGAGTTTCTTTCCTCTGGAAACCGATCCTTCCTCAAGTGAATCCAAACCTAATCTCCTTCTTGAAATGAGTGTGCCTTGCGGCCCTTGTTGACTTGCTTAGCATAGTACTCTGTCTTGGACTATATATTCGCCTTTGCTTGTTCATGTAAGGCTTGTACTTGTGCGGTCTTCTCCTTAGCATATACACTTATACTTTCACTTAAAGGAAAAGGGATTAAGTCCAATGGGGTGAGTGGAACATAGACATAAACAATTTCAAACGGACAAAACTTAGTAGAAGAATGTCTGGCTATGTTATAGGCAAATTACGCATGAGGCAAACAATCTTCCCATGATTTCAAGCACATCCATGGTTCTATTCACAACTTCAGTTTGCCCATCCGTTTGAGAATGACAAGTAGTAGAGAAAAGCAATTTAGTACCAAGTTTATTCCAAAATGTTCTCCAAAAGTGACTCAATAACTTTGTATCCCTATCCGAAACAATATTTGTAGACATTCCATGCAATTTAACTACTAATTTTAAGAACAAATTGGCAATATAAGATGCATCATCCGTTTTATGCCATGGTATAAAGTGAGCCATCTTAGAGGATCTGTCAACAACTAAAAAGATGGAATCATGACCGTATTGAGTTCTAGGCAATCCTAAGACAAAGTCCACAAAAACATCATGCCAAGGATGAGATGCAATTGGATGAGGGGTACACAAACCGAGGGGTTGAGAGGTCGCCTTGGCTGGTTTGCATTTTAGGCTTTGGGAGCAAACTTTCTCCACGTCTCTTCTCATGTGTGGCCAAAATAAATCTTGAGCTAACTTCATAGTCTTATTTACACCGAAGTGTCCCATAAGGCCACCACTATGAGCTTTCCTAATCAACAATTCTCGATTAGCAACATTAGGTACACACAATCTAATCATCAAGAATATAGTAGTGATCCGTAGCATGAGACATACATTAAGTATAGACATTCTTGAAGTCACTATCATGAGCATATAAATCTTTGATTGGCTCAAAGCCTAGAAGTCTAACACTTAAGCTAGAGAGAAGAGTGTACCTCCTTGATAATGCATTGGCTACTACATTATCCTTACCTTGTTTGAATGCAACAACATAGGGAAAGGTTTCTATGAACTCTACCCATTTTAAATGCCATTTGTTAAGTTAGTGTTGACTCTTGAGATGCTTGAGGGATTCGTGATTCGTATGGATTACAAACTCCTTCGGCCAAAGATAATGTTAACTAGTCTTCAATACACGAACTAAGGCATACAACTCCTTGTCAGAAGTTGGATAATTGAGAGTGACTCCTCCAAGATTTTACACTAAAGAAAGCTACTGTCTTTTTCTCTTGCATTAGCACAGCCCCAATTTCAAGACCCAAGGCATCACACTCAATCTCGAAGGTTTAGTCGAAATCAGGCAACATAAGCAAGGGTGCATTGGTGAGCTTCTCCTTCAAGGCTTGAAAGGCACTCTCTTGAGCTTCTTCCCACTTAACCCTACTGTCTTCTTTATAACCCTATTGTCTTCTTTATAACTTCAGTGAGTGGGGCGGCCAAGATGCTGAAATCTTTTACAAACTATCTATAGAAGCCGGCTAGCCCATAAAAGCTCCTAACTTCTCCCACGGTCTTGGGAGTTGGCCATTCTATTATGGCTCTAACCTTCTCTTCATCCAACCTTAAGCCATCAGTTGAGACAATAAAGCCAAGGAAAACTAGGTGATATGTTCCAAAAATGTATTTGCTCAAATTAGCATATAGTTGTTCATCTCTTAACACATTTAGAACTGATTCTAGATGCTTAACATGATCTTCTAAGTTCTTGCTATAAATCAAGATATGATCAAAGTAGACTACCACAAATATTCCTATAAATTTCCTAAGAACATGGTTCATTAATCTCATGAAGGTGCTTGGAGCATTGGTTAATAAGCCATGTTTGGTTTTGAATGCGGTTTTCCACTCATCTCCTTTTTTCATTCTTATTTGATGGTACCCACTCTTTAAGTCTATCTTAGAGAATATTTTAGACCCATGAAGCTCATCTAACATGTCATCTAAACGAGGTATAGGATGGCGATACTTAACCGTTATGGAGTTGATGACTCTACAATCCACACACATTCTCCAAGTGCCATCTTTCTTAGGGACTAAGAGCACGAGCATAACACAAGGGCTTAGACTTTCTCTGATATATCCCTTTTTCATGAGGTCATCCACTTGTCTTTGGACTTAGCCAAGGGCTTACCACAAGGGCTTAGCCTAACACAAGGGCTTATACACATTAGTGCATCTTCCCCATGAATGATATGGCTACATACTTTCTCCTTCACCACGCACCTTGTGTGAAACAAATTATCTCTTTGCTCTTCATCTGAATCTTTAACAAATAAGTTCAACGATCTTCTAGTAACTAAGAGCTCTCCTTGAGCAGCCTTTTCTTCACACTCATCAGATGAATTTTCATCTTCCACTTCTTGTATCACTTTTTCATCTTCGGATTTGTATTCATCATCATCAAGGAGAATCATGATTCTCTTGTTGGTGCATTCGTTTGCATAAGGCCCTCGGCCTTGGCATTTGAAGCACTTCATATCTCGACTCGTGTGGGATTAGCAATTCCCTTTCCTTTTTCCTTGAAAGCATTAAATACTTCCTTGGCAGCTTCTTGCGTAGTAGGAGTAAAGGAGCTTCCTAGGAGGATTTCAATCCTTGGAGTAAGCCGACTTGGGATCCTTGTTGTAATTGGACTTGAAAGGAGCTTTTCCCTCCCTTTTTATTTGTTGCTCTATCATGTCCGCCTTATGTAGCATCTCCTCTAGTTCAACCTAGTGTTGTAATTCCAAATGGTCTTGTATATCCCGATTGAGGCCACCAAGAAACCGAGCTATAGTTGCTTCCCGGTTCTCTCTAAGGTCAGTCCTTAGGAGCAACATTTCCATCTTTTGAACATAATCTTCTACTGATTTAGAACCTTGAGTGAGCTTCCTAAGACTTTGATGAAGATCACGGTGATGGTGGTTTGGAACAAACCTCCTCCGCGTTGTCGACTTCAAATCTGCCCAAGTCTCAATGAGTTCTTCACCATTCTTTCTTCTAGACGTTACCATTTGGTCCCACCAACTTAGAGCGTAGTCATGGAACTCAGTGGCTACCATCCTTACTTTGCTGAGTTCAGAGTTCCAACGACATTCAAAGACTAGCTCAATCTTCTTCTCCCACTCGAAATACGTATCTCGATCGCTCTTGCCATGAAATTGTGGGATTTTTATCTTGAAGCCATCAATTCGCTCATGCCTTTGCTCACGGTGATAAGGCCTTTGAGAGGCTTGGCTAGTGTGGTCAGAGAAGGCATCTTCCTCCTCTTGGTACCTTGGGAATGTAAGATTTTCAGAGTATAAGGTAGTGTTGTAGAGAGAATGAAAGATTAAGAGAAGTAGGATAGGCCATAGCCAAGAGAGAACCAATAAAGAAGAAAAATAATCTCTTTTAATGAATCAATGGGGTTACATGAGTTTATATAGAGCAACAATATAAGAGACAAAATGCATATGGTTTGAAGCTAAAGGAGCCGTTGGAGTGCACTGGGGGAAGAGAAAAGGAAGCTGACATTGTTTGTCTCTTTGTGGATTATTTCTTATCTACTTATTGTATGATCAGATTGACCAAAGTAGCAACCATTGACTTGAACCATTTGAACCTTCATTCCCCTTTAGTTTTCTCCTTGATAAACTTAATCTGAGACATATATTAATCCATAGATTGTTTTATACTCCTCTTTACTGGATTCACACAGATAAACCATGATCATAAGATCACATGGTTCATTCTCATAACTTAATACTCCCCCTCAAGCTTAGCTTATCATATAATGTAATAGCTAAGCTTGAACCACGCCCATTCTACCTTGTTAAAAACCTTATGATAGAAAACATATGGGATAAAACCATCCTAAGGGAAAAAGAGTGTAGACTCCATGGTTTAGAGAGGTATTTAAGCTAGAGGTGTAGATATGAGTCCAAGCTTTGAATGGATGAACTCACACACTTTCAAACTTGCTGATTTGGTGAAGATATCCGCAAGTTGATCCGAACTCTTTGTGAAACATGGGAGAATGATTCCTTGCTCAATCATTTGCCAGACCTTCTGACAATCAACCTCAATGTGCTTTTGTGCTCTCATGAAACACTGAGTTTGTTGCAACATGGATGGCTGCTTGATTATCACAATGCATAGTGATTGAAGCTTCATTTTCAATTCCCAAGTCTGTTAGTAACACCTTTAACCAGCTCATTTATGTTGCAAGTTTCCTCATAGCTCTATACTCGACTTCGGCACTTGAGCATGATACCCCCTTTTGTTTCTTGCTCTTCCAAGTAACTAGATTGCCTCCAATGAATGTGCAATAGCCTGAAGTTGATCTTCTATCATTCCTATCACCGGCCCAATCTGCATTACAATAACCAATAATTTCTGAGCTTTTGTTGCATCCCATCTAAATGTCTTGGTTTGCTGATCCTTTGAGATATCTAAGTATCCTCTCAACCATGTTCCAGTGATGTATCTTGGGTGCGTGCATATGTTGACTAATCTGATTCACAGAATAACAAATATCAGGTCGTGTGATAGTTAAGTAAATGAGCTTACCAACCAATCTCCTATAGCGTGTAACATCTTCAAATGGCTTATCTTCAAGCTCTTCCTCTCTAATGACTTTGTAACCATCTTATAGTGGGGTCTTTGCTGCCTTGGATCCAAGTTTTCCTGTTTCATTCAAAAGATCAAGTGTGTACTTCATTTGAGATAGTAGCAGACCCTCTTTAGTTCTACATATCTAAATTCCAAGGAAGTACTTTAGTTCTCCAAGATCCTTAATATCAAATACAGATTTAAGGAAATCCTTTCTAGATTGAATTCCTACCTGGTCATTCCCTGAGATGATTATATCATCAACATATATAAGAATGACAACAATACCTTCTTGACTTTGGTGTGTGAAGAGTGTGTGTCGAGCTAAGTTTGTGATACCAATCGCTTGGTGATTGCTTTAGGCCATAGATAGCATTATTTAGCTTCAAAGCATTCCCTTGACCTACTGACTCTTTGAGGCATGAAGGTAAACTCTTATATACTTCATACTTGAGTTCTCCTTGAAGAAATGCATTCTTGACATCCATTTGCCATAGCTCCCAATCTAGATTTGTCGCCAAAGAAAGAATGACTTTAACTGTGTGTAATTTAGCTACTAGAGCAAATGTGTCAAGATAGTCTTCTCCATATGTTTGAGTAAACCCTCTTGCAACCAATATGACATTGTTCCTCTCTTTATCACCATTACTCTTGTATTTGATTGTAAACAGCCACTTAGAACCCACCACCTTCTTTCCCTAAGGTAGTTCCGCTTCATCTCATGTCTTGTTTGTCTCCATTGATTTTAGTTCTTTCTTAATAGCATCATTCCATTCCTTGTGTTAAATAGCTTCTTCATAAGATTATGGGATTCATTCTTGTTCTAATTTTCCCACAAAGACTTAATGAGCTAAAAGAAACGGATCCAATGTGCAAATGTTTTCAATTGGATGAGCTACTGCCTTGTTGTTGTAGTAGACCCTTGTGTTCTTCCAATGACTAGGAGGATACTTAATCCTTGTGCTTCTTCTTAACACAGGTTCTAGTTCCACTTGTTCTTGGATAGCCTCTTGATCATCATTTGTTTGAGCTTGAGCATCTTCTTGATCAGTTTGGGCTTGTGCATCTTCTTGAGCATTCTCTTGATTCTGATCCGTTTCAAGCTCTTGTATTCCCCCCTCATGATCAACGTGGGTATCATTAGTTTGAGTTTGTTGTGGTTCTTCACCACTTTGTGCCTCTTCATTCGTGGCTGTATCAGTTGGATGAAGGGTTATTTCTAGGTTTTCCATCAAGTTCTTGAGGTTTTGAGCTCTATCGGAGGCTCAATGGTATATGTACTTAATGTTTTCCCAATTCTTCTCCTCACGATACCCTTTTCCTTCCATGAACTTGTCTCCGGTCAATAGCATTTGTATCCTTTTTGAGTAGTTGAGTACCCAATAAACATAGCTTTTACACTCTTTGCCTCAAGCTTATGTCTTTGAGTTCCTGGTATAAAAACATATCAAACACAACCAAAAACTCTCAAGTGGTTAATATACGATATAGCTTTGTTTAATACCTCGAATGGTGATTCATCCTTTAGAACCCGTGTTGGTATTCTATTGATGAGATATCAAGCTGTTAAAACCGCATCTGCAAGAATCTTTTAGGCATATTAGTGTGAAACATCATGGACCTTGCCACCTCCATAAGATGCCGATTCTTGCATTCTGCCACTCCATTTTGTTGGGGTGTGTATGGGCAACTTGTTTGATGGACGATTCCATGTTTTGCTAGATGATGTTTGAAAGTATGACTTGTGTATTCCCCACCATTATTTGATCTAAACGTTTTGATCTTGCAGTTGTAATGGTTAAACACATAAGTTTAAAAATTTATAAATGCTTATAACACCCTATCTTTAGATGCAAGTAAGGTTATCCATGTGTACTTTGATTTTTCATCAAAGATTGTAACAAAGTATTTCTAGTTCTACACACATGGTGAAGTCCAAACATTATAATGCACTAAATCAAAGCAATTCATATAGATAGTGTTTGAATCTGGAAAAAACAGTCCTACAATGTTTGCATAAAATACAAGCTTCTCATGAGATGAAAAGGAAACATTAGGCAAAATTAAGCTTAAAGCACGAGCATGAGGATGTCCTAGTCTAGCATGCCACATAGCATCCCAATTTTGAGCAAATGAAGATGTAAAAATAGTAGATAGATGAGAGATTGAGATGATGTCTGGGAGCGTGTACAATCCATCCTTGGTGTCTCCCTTACCAAGTGTCTTATGTGACTTAATATCCTGAATAAAAAACTCATTAGGACTGAATATCACATTGCAATGTAAGTCATAAGTTATCTTTTGGACAGAAAGCAAATTGGATGTAATAGTAGGCATATAGAATGTTTTGGTGTGTCTATCAAACAACCTAAGGTACCCAATGCCTTTAATAGGTATTATATCTCCATTTGCAATCAAAACATGTCCTAAGGCAGGTTCTATGTTCGCTAACAGTTCTAAGTCACTAATCATATGGTGTGATGCACAAGAATCTAATATAAGCATTTTAGCATGTATATGATCTGTTTTTGCACTTAATGAAACACCACATTCATTACCAAATTTAGAGGCTTCTTATAAAGCCTTGATGAGAGCCTCAAGATCTGAGTTCCTCACATACTCATCCGTGTATGGCACAAGTGCTTTGTAATGCTCTCCTTGATGCATTGTGCTTGAAGGTTCAGATTGAGTCTCAATTTCTTCTTGTGTGTAGTGTGCCTACGGATCTTGATAAATTTGCTTGGTTTTAGATGGGGATGCAAGATCCAACACTTGTCTTTGGTGTGGTTTGTATTCTTTCAATGCTCACATATGAGACTTCTCCTATCATCAAGCTTGTAAGCAGATTTCTTGTCCTTGACTTTGTAGAAGCTTTTGTTGACAGTCACAACTTCTTTGCCTTCTCAAAATAGCTTATTGGACCCTTGCTCTCTCTGTATTTCATCACACACCTCGTAAAGAGTTGGTCGAGTGCTTCCTCTTAAGATGTGTTTAATCACATCTCCATATCTATTGTTAAGAGTAAGAAGCAGTCCAAACACTTTGTCTTGGTCCCTCCTCTCATTCAAGAAACATCAAGAGAGTTTGGTCTAAGCATCTCCTATTCGGCCCACAAAGCTCTAAACTTGCCAAAGTGCTTGGTGAACTCCATGTCTTCTTGGCATAAGTCATTTATGGCTTTCTTGACCTCATAGACTCAATTTAGATTTGAAGTGTTTCCAAAGACAGTTTTGAGGGTATCCCATAGCTCTTTTGGACTCTCACAATATGAGTAAGCTTCAAGCAATGGTGTGTCAAGATATCCTTGAAGAACTCCAAGAACAAGCTGGTTTTCTTGCAGCCATTTGAGGTCAACATCTTCTTCACTATTGATGTCATCTTTTCACCTTCTTGTCCATCACTTTCTTGAGCATTTTTCTTCTTAGGTGCCTTAGGAGCTTCGGTTAAGGTGAGATGGCTCTCAAGACTTCTTCCTCAGAGGGTTGTCTTCATTTTTCTTGCCCATAGAAGGTAGTTAGGGCCTTTGAAAACCACTGGAGCAATAATGAACCTTGAGCTTTCCATTGTAACTTGCAGAGAATGGAGGTAGAGTTTTGAACAGAACATATTTCTAACAAAGAACCAGACATGAAGCAGATTTTAGTGAAAAGAGAATAGAAACCAAAGAATAAGAGATTCAGATAATGAAATGCGGAAGAAGAGTAGTAGAATGGAGCTTAAAGCTTTGATACCATGTAAGATTTTCATAGTATAAGGTAGAGTTGTAGAGAGAATGAGAGATTAATAGACGTAGAAGAGGCCATAGCCATGAGAGAACCAATAGAGAAGAAGAATCTCTTTTAATGAATCAATGAGGGTTACATGAGTTTATATAGAGAAACAATATGAGAGACAAAATACATATGGTTTGAAGCTAAAGGAGCCGTTGGAGTGCATTGGGGGAAGAGGAAAAGAAGCTGACATTGTTTGTCTCTTTGTGGCTTGTTTCTGATCCATTTAATGCACGATCAGATTGCCCAAATTAGCATCCATTGACTTGCACCATTTGAACCTTCATTCCCCTTTAGTCTTCTCCTTGATAAACTCAATCTGAGACTTACATTAATCCATAGATTGTTGCATACTCCTCTTTACTTGATTCACACCGATAAACCATGATCATAAGATCAAATGGTTCATTCTCATAACTTAATAGGGAAGGCTTGTCTAGGTAGATGGTTCCTCGGAGGCCTCATCGGTTCTCTCCTAACATCTTGAGGCCCCAAATCGTGATACTCGGCCTCATAACACATCCTATTCTGATCCCACTCCCTTTGCTGTCTAGGATCAAGACCTCTTGGTTGTCTCCAATTTCTCACTCTCTGAGGAAATATATCCTCTTCTTCATCCAGATAAGGCTTCCTCGGGCATGGTTGTTGAGGCGGTCGTGGATCAGCTTGCATTGGGGGTTATTGGAATGGCACATGAGGTTGGAGCTCCCTTCTCAGCTCATCAAACCTCTCATTGAGCAACCTAATGAGACTGGTTGCAAGATCAGGCAGTGGTGGCGGCACAGTCGGAGGATCAACCATTGGTTTGGCTGGTGGAACTAGTGGATCACGTCTTCCAACTGGTTGGGGCAGGGCTCTCGGTGGTTAGACAGGCTAGGGTCTAATGCCTTGGGAGGCACGCGTTGGACAAGACTGGTTTATCGTGGCTGACACGTTTGGAGTATGACTCGGGGGTAAGACGCGCGGATCAAAAGTCGGGGACCACAAGAGGCGTGTGTGAGAGCTTTGTCTCGCTCCTATCTTGCCTCCCTTACTATTATTCCTATTTTCTCCCTGAGGATAACGGCTAAATCTTTTGTCTCTAGCCGTAGCTAATGATTGGAGGATAAATTTAGCTATCGTACGGTTCGTACGGTGGTCCCAAAAGCACCCGAGAGACTACACGCGCAGCCAGCTGTCCAAAAGCACAATGGCTGATTTTTGGTTTGTACATTCTTCGTTTTCCTTGCACAAACAAACAAAAGGAATACCAAAATTCAGTTCTTGATTGACATTGATGATCGAACAAAGCTTGAACAAAAAGGAAACCAAACCCTCAAAATTTTCACAGGACAAGTTGGAAACCTTCAAGGAAGAACTTGTCAACCAAGAAAACTCAAAACGATATGGCAAAGGTTCGAACCTGAAATCCCGAAAGAAAATCCGATCAAAACTAACAAAGCGGATAACTTTTTAGTCTTTTCGAATCAAAAAACAAGAACACAGTCTAAACAGAGCCATATATGAGCTTAACAAAAACAGAGCAAATGTAAAGCATAAACCTTTTTGGGTTTTTCTTTGAAGATCTAAAGCAAAAAGGCACTAAAACGAAATAAAGGTGAAAACTTTAGTAAAGGAAAGAAGAACTCCCTCAGATTGACAAGTGAGTCTATTAAGTAGGCACTGATACCACTTGATGTATCCCTCTTTACGAACGAACGCGTCTTGACGACTAACGAGGAGGCAGCCGCGACGATGGGGCGACCAAAGATGGAGATCTCGCAAACCCTGTGATCAAAAGTTCTCTAACTAGTTAGATCTNCAAGTAGGCACTGATACCACTTGATGTATCCCTCTTTACGAACGAACGCGTCTTGACGACTAACGAGGAGGCAGCCGCGACGATGGGGCAACCAAAGATGGAGATCTCGCAAACCCTGTGATCAAAAGTTCTCTAACTAGTTAGATCTCTTAAATAAGGAAAAATAAGTGACGTGATCCTAGCTAAAGGAATGATGGATTTGGCGTGATGAGCTACTGTTTTTGTGGTGATATGATCAGAGGTTGCAGAAGATATGAATAGATAAAGGTTTTGGTACGTTTTGATGCAAAACGATGACTCGGTTGACGTGGAATGATGGATGACGAAATGGATGAGTGAAATGGTGATGATGATGATATAATCAGATGATCTTTGACAGAATCAAATGAAGGATAGATGACTGCTACTTAGTTGATTCATACAAAAAGTAGACAAGAAAAGGGGTTTCGTTGGCTTCACACCAATCTT
>OVAO01001489.1:0-15067 GCA_900406285.1 Biscutella auriculata
CAGTTACCAACCAATAAATTTAAATAATAAAGATCTGAAATTTTTATTATTTATTTTCAAAAACCTTTACTAACCAATAACATTAAAAATAATATTTGATATCTAATTGTATCGTTTTAATTAGTTTTAAATATGTGTGATACCTCTTTTTATTTTATTTGTTTATATTTCTTAAAAAACATGAATATAAGTAATTTATTTATCCATATAAACATAATAGATATTTGTGTATATGCTAAGATTCAATTTAAATGATTTAATCTATAGAGTAAACTAATATAATGTTAAAATGATATATATATAATATATAGATGATAACCTTTCAAAACACAGTTGAAATTAATCAAAATAATAACGTATTATTATATTATAAAAATTCTTATGTTTAATTCAACTTTTAGGTGAATAAAATAATTATGTTATATACGATTAAATAAATAACTAAAATTTTAACAATACAAATATTATAAATTTACTGAAATATAATGTTTCATCTCACACATAAATTGAGTAAAAAATCTAATATTTAATGATATCTAAACATAATCTGAACTAAATCCCTACTAAAAAAGTAACCGATAAATCCTTTAAATCTCACTCCATGTTATTCGAATACCCACCCTATAAGTGATGATTGAGGCATTATTGTTTTGTTGGGGAAACTCTATTGTGTATAAGGCGAAATTATAAATAACTTGTGCATCATTTGTTTACTTTTTTTTGCAATTCTTGGTAAAAACATTCATCATCATTCATATCAACTTCTGATTAATTAGCTGCAACGTAAATGACTAATATAAATACTAATACTTTGTGTAATATTTATTATTTTTATAATCATAAACTAAAAACGAGAAAAAAAGAGAGGGTATGAATCCAATAAACAATGCGTTCTTGTTTCCTTTCTTAATCGCTTCCTCATACACATTCACAAGTTCAGAAAGAAGCACAATCTGTGATAAGACCTTAAACCCATCTTTCTTTCTTAATTTCCTAAATTCAGAATTTTCATTTCCTAATCTTCAAGGTTTAGCTAAATCAACACTTGATGATATGCAAGCAAAAAATAACATCAACATTCAAGAAACTCCAATCTATACTCGAAGAAGGAGTCGATCCTTAAACCAAATTAGTATACAAATCATACAAAGTGGAATTTGAAACTTCATAGAAGCTTTTGAGCATTTAGTTTTGGGAGATGGTCCGAGCATGAATATGAAAGTTTCTTCTGCTTTGAACGAAGCTGATCCATGTTTAGATTATGTGAAGAGATTGAGATCATTAGGTGTTTCAGTTGTTGATAATAGTAAAGAAATCAAAATCTTTGTGGTATTTGGCTTGTTATATCTTTGTAGTATTAATTCATTTCAAAATCAGTAATTTATATTTTAGAGAGAAATAACAAAAAATAAAAGTTTTGGATGATTTTAGAGTTATATGTATTAGGGATAAATGTCTCACATCGGAAGTTAGAAGGGATCCAAAACAATATTTAAGGGATATGAGCCAATCCAATCATTGCCAATTGATTTTGAGTTGGAAGTCCATAAAACTTAACATGGTATCAGAGCCCAAATCCATACGACCCAACCCGATCCATTATCGTTGTGAACCAAAGCTGGTCCATCGATCCTTGCCCGAAGTTCCGAGATCTCTGGTCAGAAGAACCATCATCTCAAGGGGGCGTATTAGGGATAAATGTCCCACATCTGAAGTTGGAAGAGATCCTAAACAATATATAAGGGATATGGGCCAATCCACTCATTGCCAATTAGTTTTGAGTTGGAAGCCCATAGAACTTAACAATATGTATATAGTCAAAAGGGGTACAAATAAATCGTTAACTCTTTACCTTTTTGAAAAAAAAATGGTTGGTTGCAAATAATCGCTAATTCAATATTTCCCTATTTTTAGTAGAGCACATTGATATAAACATTTAAGTAGCATATTTTGTACCATGTGTTTGATTATGCATCATTAGGCCTAGGCATTCAGGTCTTCGGGTAGGATTGGGTCGGGTTTATCGGGTTTCGACTCTTTCGGGTATAGTTACACATGATCAAAAGTGGAACCAAACACAAAATCAGATCGGTTCGGGTTACATCGGGTTAAGGTCAGTTCATTTTTAAATGTTGAGAACCAGAAAAAATCCTAAATATGCTCGGGTCTAGTTCGGGTCCAAATTATCCGAATTATCCAAAATAAAAACTATAAATTTGGTTCAGTTTGAATGAAATTTAGGTCAAAAATAAAAATATATATTTAATTTCCATAAATATAACTAAAATTTTCAAAATATTAAACAATTTAGATATTTTTGTTATTAGTATGTAAACATAACTAAATCATTTAGATTTATATTTACAATTTTTATGTATTTTGGGTAACTCGGGTAACCATTCGGTTCTAGGTTTGGTTCGGGTTCGGATCGGATTTTCAGGTATAGGAATCAATTACCCATCAGATAATTATGAAAAATTTGATTCGGGTTCAGTTCTTGTTTTATAGGTTGGTTAGGGTCGGGTCGGTTCGGGTCGGGTCGGTTCGAATCGGTTTTTATGCCCTGGCCTATGCATCATGATAAGATTATTGTAGATAACATTTGATAAATGTTGGTTTTCCTTACAGACAAAGGATCATACTTATAAATGAAGATGGGTATATATCGAATTATATTGGGATGAGACAACTGATACTAATTATATATCGAATTATATTGGGATATGATAGAGTTTTGTTTGTCATTAACAATCATATTCAAGATACTAACTAAAATTAAAAAAACATAAAAAGTCAACAGGTTAATCAAAGAAAGCCTAATGCAGCATAAAAAGTCAACGATATCAAACTAATTTCAAAATCAACAATTAAAAAAGCATATGGACCACATCAATCGCTTAGGACAATCAAGTTCATGCTATCAATGCTCAATTTCAACAATTCAGGTTTATCTTATGTCTAGAAATATTAATTTCAGACAAGTTCATTCACATGATAAAAATATATTTCCTAATCATGATATCTAAACAATCTCTTGGAAGAAATCATAATCAAGAAGCAATTAACACAATTTCATGCAACAATTCATCAACTCAAACACAAATAGACTAATCCACTCTCGTAGTAGAAACTCATATTCTAATCATGCAATCAATACAATATCTTGACTAATCACATAATTAAGAAGTGTAAAGATCGATTCCATGCAATCATTAAGCATTTCTAACACAATCTCTTGGCTAGCAACACTTAACAACATAAAATATTCATTCGAGAATTTTGTTGAACACTTAATGGGCAACAATTTCCTAAGATCTAGATTATAGTGGTCAAACCTAATCTGGCATTAAGAGCATCAATTAGAAGAAGATATCAAACAGTCTAGCCCTACGCATCATAATTCATTCATAAATCACCCTAATCTACCTAACCCGTTCACTTAGAAGGAGACTACTCTCTAATCATGCTAGACACACACAATCCCATGATGGATTTATGTCTAAACATGATCTAATACGAAAATAAGAAACTTAAGCAAAGAAAGCAAGAAGAAAGATGAGAATTAAGCTTACAATTCAAGGTTTACACTAAAATAGCATAAAATAGTCTCTAGAACAAAAGTAGGTGATAACATCTGAAGTTTTTAGGTCTAAAAACTTGGAAAAATTTGGTTTGGTCAACCCTAAACAGGTTGACTTTTCTTGAACATGATCGGTCAAGCACCTTATGACCGATGCCTTATGACCGATGTTGTTCAAGCCTGCATCGGTCTGTCATGACAGATATATTTGATCGGTACAAGCTCTTTCCTTTTGGTTATTTCTTGTGTCGGTCAGGAGTGATCAATACTTTTGACCGATATGGATCTTGATTCCTTGCTCTGCATGCACCGGTCATGAGTGATCGATACTCCTGACCAATATGGTTCTTTGGTCGATGCCTCCTTCAATATAGGTCATCAAGGACTGATACACACGGTCGAACAGGTCCTTGCCGAGTGCTCCTCTATGTATCAACCATGTATGATCGATACATTTGGCCGATCATGTTCCTCGTTTAAGTCCGCCTCCAACACCTGAAATAGAAAATATACATAAATGCAACCTAAAAGGACCTAAATACAATCTTAAACTAATGAAAAACGGATATAAAAGACAGCTTATAATGGTTAAAACGCTACACATCAACCTCCTAGAGCACGTGGTAAGTTGTGTTTCTCCCTATGTGGAGGGTTTTGAATAAAGGTAACTAAAGACGTTGATCTCCGTCAGCCATCTCGACATGTGTTTGTCTTGCCTTCTTAGTTTATCTTTCCAAGCATCTAGGTTCGTTTTCCGAAGGCAGAAGATTGTCAGTTCCTTTGCTCTTGGTATGTCTTGAGCTCATGCTCCTGAAAAAAACGAAAGGCGACAAGATAAAGAAACCGATTGAAGCAAGCATTAGTAGTATCCCTTCCTTCGTTGTGGATACCCCTCCCTTTCTTATTTAGAATATCTCTTTGGCTACCAACTCAAAGAGTAAAGCGGTGGTAAGATATGGAGGATCCCTCTTAGAGCTTTGAACTGACCGGCCTATGATCATTTAGGGGGATTTTCAAATATATATATAGCTGGTGCGCTTGTTTGCGTCCAATCCGGAGGTGATGACCGCCGGAAGGAAGGAGCTAGAAGCGAAAAAATAAAGAAGTCATGAACCAAACCCCAAAAGTCGTCAGAAAGGTAGTTTGATTAAACTAGGCATGAACTGATTGATCCGGGAACCCGTGACCAAGAAGTTTGAGCGTTCCAAAAATGTTCGATCAAACAAGCGACCCGTGACACGAAGGTTCGATCGTACCAAGATAGGTCCTATCGAACTCTAAGAAAAATAGAAAATATGAAAACAGAAAAATGCCCTAGACAAAAATTATGTCCTAGACTTTTAGGCTTGCACGGTTAGTCCACGAAAATGACGCCAAAAACTTGATGTCACTTAGGTTTTACCCTAGAAAGCTAAATCTGCAAGTGCACAGACAGTCGTTATAGTACTTAGGGATCGAATCTGCAGAGACTAAAGTGCTAACATGAAAAGAAAAGTAAGACTTAATAATGCCTAAGATAAAGCAAAGATTGATTGTAGATGGAAATAGATAATTGTGAGAGTAAATCAAAGTAGTAAACAACGGGCAAGCGAGATTAATATAAGATAAGCGGGCAATCAGACCTAAGAAATTCTAAAGGGGGTTTCGGAGAACTACTTTTTTCTGGTGAAAGGAATCTCATATCTATTGAACCTATTTTGATCTCTGAAAATAGACTAACCCAACACGTGGGGGCTAACCTATGCCTAGAAGAACTCGTCAAACACCTAGTGTTGTGTCACTCAACATCAGACTACTAATTATCGCTAAACGAGACCTGCTCTAAATTCCCTAAAATTTATCTCTGAAAATAAACTAATCTAATCTCGTCGGGCTAACCTACACCTATACTAGCTTGTCAAACACCTAACACTGTGTCACTCAATGCCATACTAATAGCTGTTAAATAAGATTCAATTTGGATTACTAGACTAATCAATTCTACCCTATGGGCTAAATATCTAGTATAAACTTTTCATAGTTTGTTGATTTGGGTGATCTAATTTAATGCAGGCTGAAACTAACCTAAACCTAGATCTAATTTGTCAAATTAAACATAAGTTACAAACCTAGTACTAGTCAATGATCCTACTTATTTCGTTTTCTCTAAACCTAATAAAGCATGAACCGTAATTCCCCTTTTGTGAAAACCCTAGATCTGATATATTAGACTACTCAGACATAGTTATTACAATCAAACAAAGCATGGATAAAAGAAGACAAATGCCGAATAGAACAAATCAATAGGGTTCAAGATACAAAACTGTCAGATCAGATCTATCTCCCTAGGAAATCAAATATAAAACCTAGATTGAAAAATAAAAGAAAAACTAAGGAAGCACTAATCAAAAGCAATGTATCTATAAAAAGTCGGATGTCTTGGTGCTTTTATAGTGCCTTGGGGACCTCTTTGGAGCTTCTAGTGGGCTTGTGATTCAAAACGCGGAAAAAGGATATTTACTGTTTTTCGGTTCGATCGAATTGGGTTTGGTTCGATCGAATCCGCCTGGTCTCCGTCATCGGACCCAGGATTTTGCGCGACGGTTCGAACAGTCTTGGTTTTAAATTGGTTCGGTCGAACCGAGTTTGGTTCGATCGAACTCGACCTCACTTCTGTAGTCGATACCATATTTTGTGAATCGAACCCAACAGTCTTGTTCGGAGTAGAGTGTCGACCGAACCTAGGTGAGGTTCGGTCGAACTTAATCTTTGATGTATCCGAGTTTCTTCGAATCTTCTTGTAATTACGTCCAAAAGATTTCCTTCTTCAAATGTATATTCCAGACCTGTAAAATCCAAAAAGAAGACGAAAAGGCTTCAAAACACGTTAAGAACACGTTAAAGAGTTCATTAACATGTCAAAAAGCAAGTTATAAGCCCCTAAAATCATGACATATCACTTGCGATGATGTAGCTTCTTCAGATTCTCATATATGTAACGAGCATACATTCTATGCTCTACCTTAGGCAACAAGGTAGCCACTACAATCAACAACCTTTTCTATGTATCTTAGATAACCACAACTCCATCCCCATTTTAAGCTGCAAATCGGCTTGCATTTTCTCAATGAACCATAACTAATTATCTCTTTTCTCTACATCTACCACAACCCATGTGATTGGGTAAATTTAGTTGTTTGTATCCTTCCAACCAACTACTAACAATTGACTTTGGTTATGCATTTCAAAAAACATCCATCGAATTCAATAATAGGTCGACAATTTTGAATTCAACTTCCTCTTTAACACATCAAAATAAACATAAACCTGATGGTAGAGTTTGCCTCCACCATATTAACATAAATGCTTGAAGTCAACTACACAGAGAAACAATGTTTAAAAAAGACAATTACACAGAGAAACATCAAACAAACAAATACACAAAGAAAACAGTGTTTAAAAACAGAAAAGAGTGTTTAAAAAAGACAACTCCGTTTAAATATTCTGTTAGTGAAGTTAACATCGTATTTAATTTGGCTTAGTCAACATAAATTTGAGATTTAAACTGAGAGTAAACAAAACTATGACGTTTAAATGACCTAAGTGATAGTTCACGGTTTAAATGGCCAAATGTGCAAGTTCGGGTTTTAAAACAATTTTCCTAGTTGGTCTAAGTGATATTTACTCATACATATCTATATCTATATCATCTTAATTTGTAAAATTGAAGTTAATTTTTAAAGTATTATATCAACTATTATTTATTCGTGTTACATAAACACATGATTCTTCTTTTATCAATTATTTATAAAGATTTTTTCTAACATTTTAATATCGAACCGTCGAAAATCCGTAAAAAACCATCCTGAAAATGAGATAAACATCAGAAATTTGTGACGGCTTTTGACGGTTCAATGTTTAAAGTGTTAAAAACATTAAATTTGTGTAATATAGATAATATTATAAAAATTGAGTGTATTTGATTCATTTCTAACTTAAAATTTCATAAATAATAATAAAAAATCTACAAACCTATCACAGCCAAAAAAATTCTTAACATATAATATATATTTACTCATAAAAAAAAAAAAAATATATATATCATATTATCTTATTTTGTAAAAATTGAAGTTAATTCTTAAAGTATTATTGATCTATACATGATTCTTATGTTTATTAATGATTTATAGAGGCTTTAAAATATTTTCTAACACTTCAAATCTCGAACCGTCGAATATTTGTGACCAATTTCTTATGGTTCGATGTTTAAAGTATTAAAATGCAATAAATTTTTGTAATATACATTATATTAACACAATTAAGTGTATTTAAATCATTTCTATTTTGAAATTTCATAAAAATAAATAAAAAAGGAATTCTACAAACTTATCATATTCAAAAGAACTTCCTAACGTAGAATATATATTTGGGAAAGTTGTAAAAAAAACTTGAACTTGTATATTTGGATTGTTTAAACCTTGAACTATCAGTTAAGCAATTTAAACATCATAGTTTTGTTGACTCCCAATTTAAACCCCAAACTTTTGTTGACTGAGCCAAATTAGACACGACATTAACTTCACTAACAAAATATTTAAACCGAGTTAAATCTCACCGTTTGTAAAGTTAACGTCGTGTCTAATTTGGCTCAGTCAATAAAAGTCCAGGATTTAAATTGAGAGTCAATAAAGCTATGAGGTTTAAATGGCATAAGTGATATTACAAGGTTTAAACGGGCCAAATGTGCAAGTACGAGGTTTTTTTGACAATTTTCACATTTTAAAATAGATTACAGAAGAAAACAGTTTTGAAACAAAACACATAAGAAAACACAAACTTAAAAAAGTGAAAACGGTGTGTTCAACCTACTCAAAAACAGACTTAAAACGTCAAAACAATGTTTAAACTTCAAAACCGATTATAACACCAGGAAGAACAATAAAACAAAATTATAACAAAATAAAAATTACTATTATATCTACGATAGTTTTTTAGACGAGAAAATTGTTGCATATGCTCATCTCGTATCATCTCCAAAGCGCTAACCTTTTTTTTTTTGCATTCATCTATGGTTGCAATCAAGTTCCATCGTTTTTTGAATTGGTCTTGGATAACCTTAGGCTTGAACTTAAGATCATTTCTGATGTCGTTCATAAACAGTCTAGCTATGACATCTTGCTTGATTACTTTGCTATATCCATCCTTTATGCAAGAATGTGGATTGCACATTTGGTCGAAATTTTAATCTACATTTGAAATCTCTTTAAAGTTTTCCAATGCTTCATACTACAAATTTCAATCCCAACTTAACCAATTTCTCATTCCAACTCATTTTGTAATCTCAATACCGAACTTGTAATGCCCAATGTTCATAAACCTACCAATTCATGCCCAATCCCATGTTGTAATATGCTAATTTTGTGAACTAAAGTTCATTCCGAGATCCTGCCCAAATCCCCATTCTCAACTCGAATCAACATAAACTAATGAAAACTCTTGTATACAAAAGAAATTCATCTAAAACATGTAATTTACATGGATTGACAAACTTAGGTTACCTAATTTATGATCTTCCGTTTGATGAATACGGTGTTGGCGTTGTAAAGATTAAATTTTCTAATTTAACTTAATCAATAGAATTGAATCCGCACTAAGCATGGTTATAATATCTATAATAATATTGAATGATTCATAAATATTTCAGTTATAATAAATATCAAATGAAAATAATAAATAATATAATTGAATAAATCAAAAAAAAACTAGTATATGCAAAAGAATATTCCTCTTGAAATATTTATTTAGTATTTTTTATTATAGAATCCTAATATTTTAATCCTAAATTTTTGTAATCATATTATTGTAAATATTATAGTAACACAATATTTGTCTAATAAATAGTTCATTATGATTTTTTGTGGCAGATTTATTTTATTTTAATATAATAGATTAGACCAAACTTTCTATATCAAAATAATTGAATCTAAGTAATTTTGTTTTAGTATTCTTGATAGGAAACTGGCATAAAAGTCAAAATGATAAGTTCTTATAATCACATCTACAAACAATTTATTATTTTTGCTCCTTGAAAAGTTATATTTTCTCAAAATTTATTTCTTAGCAAATACATTAAAAATGTATACAAACAAAAATTATATATATAGAAAGAAATTGCTTGGGACTTCTTAAATCATCCATATAAGCAATTTAAAATGTCCTAGAAGATGGCACATCATCCATCTAATCTTAAAATCAAACAATTAATATTGATCATATTCTTCCATTATATAGTTTTATTACTATTGTTTTTTTGAGAAAACCAAAGAATGATACGATTCAAATTGTATACATGTTAACCTCTCTTAAATTCACTACATTAAGTATTAAAAATTAATATTTTCGATTGGTATTCTCAAGAGTTTATATGTCACCTATAGTTATTAAAGTACAAACATTAAAGTACAAACATTCAATATATTTATAACCATGATTCATCTGGAACACCAAAAAATATCTGACATAAGGGGGATCAAAACCTAGAGATCATCGGTTGATGGCTTTGAAAAAAGTAGCTCATCAAGGGAGGAAGAAGAAAAGACAAATCAACAATGTGTAAGTAACACAAGCGTACTGAAATTCAATGGGTGGAACAAGACGGAGATGGTATCTACATCACAATCAAAGCTTTACCAGATGAGAGTCGCAAGTTTAGATGCGTTCGTTTCAAGTAATTTTTTTGTGTTTACTTATTCTGTTCTTAAAAGTCCCTTATGAAGAAACCACTTAACTACTTTGCTTAAGGTTGTAGTCGGGAGAGGTTTGAGAAAACAAATGCAAGATTGTGGTAGGAGCAGAATAGAGCTTAGATACAACACTAGTTCCCGAGATGATGTTGATAATATGCTCTCTAGAAAAATCTCATAGCAAAACAAAACATTTTATTATTACGGAAATAACATTAGGTTGAGATAATGTAAGTGATTTTAGTTGGTGATTGTTAGTAGATCTCTTCTCTTAATTTTTTCATTACATCTATAAAGAGATGTTACTTTACTCTTTAGTGGATTTTCGTGGTGTTATTATTTATATAGTCCAATTCCTAGAAATTTGGTTAGGGTATATTACTATTTTTTATTTTTGGTAAATGATTATATATAGTAGGTTACTGAAAGTAAGCTAATATTTTTTTTTTGGAATAAACCGATATTTTTTTGGAATCTTGCCAATGTTAAAACTTAAGACAATATTTAATAAAATGATGTGGGACTAAAGAGGCATGCATTAATATTGTGGCATTGGCTATTAATAGCCAGAGATGGTAATTCCTTATCTGCATTGGTCATTGGAGTTTCCCTCAAACATGATTACTTCTTTGGAAATAGAAATCCCGATGATCTTATAATTCCTATAAGAGACTATGCCGAATTCAGTTGAAAAAAAAATAGATTGTGTTTTTGCCAACTCAACAAGTGATTTATGGTATCATTCAAGTTGTGAGAAGTTGAAAGACACATTTAAGTTTAGGGTATTATTCAAAATCAGTCGGTGAATCGTTTTGGAATCCTCTGACAATATGCCATAAAGAGATTGAGAACGCAACATATTAAGGAATGTAACAAAATGAGGCATCAACAAGATCCATACACAAAGATGAGGAGTCGAATTGCACTAGTGTAGGAAAAGCTTGCGAGCCCGAATTGCATTGAAGGAACGGATAATTCGTTGTTTAATGTAGTCGGATCCATGTCAGATTTTTCGAGTTAAGAATGCGAATGAATTTTTGTAATTTTAAAAGATAATCAGAAAATATTACGTTCTCTCTAATTTTTCAAACAAATAAAATAGAGCACTATTATCGATATATTCTTTTGGTATGTCTACTTTATTTAGAAACCTCTCACAATACATTTATATCTTTTTTAGAAACTTATTGACAAAGGTATATTTAGTTAAAGAATATAGACTACGAATAATAAAAGTATTTACTAAAGAATATAGTTTAGGTGGGAGCTTTTTTATTAAACTTAGACGTTTGTGGTTTATTTAATAAGCAGCACAAGTGGTTATTTGTCAAGTCTTCTCTTCCAACATATTCTAACTCTCTTCCCTCGGTTTAGCTTTTTGGTTCGTACCAGAATCTGTGTAGTTAGAGTCTCTTCTGGTTTTCGGAGAATTCTTTGTTTTCCGTCCGCATAACTCACGGGATTTCTTTAACCACCGTTTTAGTGTCTATTTTTCAGACTTGTTTTATATTCTTTTGTGTGTTTCTCTTAGTTTCCGGGGATTTATGTTACCCGTCGACTTTGTTTCTTAGGGTTGTTGTTTAACCGTCGAATTAGTATTTGTTCGTCGGATCTATCTAAAGTTACTAATAAAAGGGAATATTTGAGACTTCTTAAGATGTACACGTCATCACTTTTGTATAGTTTCTCTGTTTGACACATCAACCTAAAAATAATTTGAGCTCTCTACATAATCATATATTTACGTTAAAAGAATTGTATCGCTTGCTTAAATATTTTCTCTTTCTTCGTAGGAAACGATTGTTCTTCCCCTTATATTGATTTTATTATTAGTCTGTGTATCTTCCTCAAATTAGTTCTCTCTTCAATGAAATCGATTGTTCTTCCCCCAATAAGTATATATGTTCTAATCATTTATGTGATTTATTTTGTTTTACTTCAGTGGTCGTTGCGGCTTTTGGATTCATGGTGAGGTGAATGAGATCAGTAATCTCCGGTCAACTAGATATCTCTTATGTTTCTCTCAAATTCTATTGCTTGATATTTCACACCTCTGCCTCAAAACTCCTTATAATTTTGTATGTTACCTTATCATTGCAGGCAAGAACAACTGATTATTCATGATACATGGTTGCTACCTAAAGAGAGCTGATGAAGAAACACAGGTTACCTCAACAAAATTTACGTCGTAATTTTATAATAAATTTAAACATAGACATGCTTAACATTTCTGAAACTACCTATTTCAAAAATTGTGTTATCGGATTTTGGAGTATCTCCATTATTTTTCGAATTCTGGCTCACTGGATTTGATTCATAATATTTCATCACCCTTTCTCTTTATTTTCCTGACAAGTGAGAATTCTCATCCAAATTATTATCTTTTTGATTTTGGGAATGAAGATTAGTGGAACACGATATAACAGAGATACTAGAAAGTGCGAAAGTATCCATTGCAAAAGCTATTGACAATGCCACAACCGATGGACAAAACGTCGTCGATGGCTTGAAAACCGTTGGCTTGATGGGTCAGAGAGAGATCATCGTCATTTAGAGCAAATCCACTGGGCTTCTTCTCTGCAGGGCAATTGTGTGGATGGATGTTCGCACCAATTCCATCTACAAGTACATAATAATCACTAGATTCTCTCTTCTGTCTTCTTCAATTGTCTAAAATCATCTATCTTGATGGGAGTTCTGGTTCTTATTAAAACTTTTTCCTATGATCTTTACAGGATCTGGTCCTAGCATGCCCAAGTTTCCTAAATTGATTGTAGCTAATGTTTTAGGTATGTATTTGAAGAAAAAAATGAGTAGTGCGTTGATGGTCGTCGGATGACATCCACAGTGAATATCATTTTGACGAGGTTTGATTATGTTTATTTCATAGATTCTTGGAAAACTATTCATTTAGTCGCCTTAGATCATTTCTTAGATGTTTTAGGGTGTATGCAATGTTAATATTCCATGTTTGGGATCATCTTGTAATCTAGCAAAGAATATTTCTTACTTCTGAGAATATAAGGGAACATTTTTGGGTCACCAATAATCATTTTTAGATTCTTTACTCATGTTTGCTCCATACTGATGCTTTGCAATGAAAAGTTAGCTTTTCAGTGATGAAGTTGGTTGGATTCATGTGTTTTGGGTGATCACAGAAATAAAGACAAGCAATGGTGAAGCTAGGGATGAATTTGCTAAGATTAATGAAAGGGGAGCTTCAGTTTTTTCCTTAAATAACATCCATACATTTTCCCTTACATGCTTGTGTCAATGCCAAATACATGAAGAACGGTTTATTGGTGTGAAAAGAGTACCAATCTGCAACACTTCCTTGTCACGTCTTCAGCTTTCTGAGGTAAGCATCTCTTTTTATTCCTTTATACATTCGTAATTGGTTTCCCCTTTGTTTCCTTCTTCCTTCTCCGATATTTGTGTTAGTGTGATCTCTGACTAAACACCCTACATTCAGCTTTCGTGGATTAGTTTGGTTCTAAGACAGAAGCTCAAACTTTTGTTACACCGTTATAAAAAAATGGGCTCATACATAGTGATATAGGCATGAAGGTGTGATACCTCTACAGAGTACATGCTAATCTGCATCTATGGAGGTATTTGATCCAAGCTTTTTTGATCCTCGAGTTTGATGTTCTACACCTGTTTATAGACAAACTTTATAACAACGAGACTAAGACTCTTTTCTGAAAAAAAACAATTAGAAATGACGGTTATATTCAACAAATTCTGGATCTTGTTCCAAAAAATTATAGCAGGTTCATGGATCTTTTTTATTTACATAGTTGGATCCTTCTGTCATGATGAAGTGGGTGATGCAAACCTCTTTTATTATTTTATTGTAAATTGTAAAGATTGTTGTGCTAATGTTTTTTTGTGCTTGTGGAGGTACAAGTTTGTGTTAAGGTACTGGAATTATAAGGATATGCTTAAAAATCTTGGTGCAGCAAATCCAATGAGTAATCATGTTGTTGTCTTGCTAGACAAAATTGTTTCGACTGACCTGAGGTAGCAGAAGAAAGGGAATGAGAGGAGTTTATTATTCATCAAACTATCAATCTTTGTGATGTTGATAAACCCGGGACGCCTCCCAGCCAAAGCATACAGGAAAAGAGTCCTGGCCTAGAGGCTCTGCCTAGTCCGAGACGATCCTTCTATCTTGATACAGAACAACCCATCCCGGGATTAGTCCCGGGCAAATCAACCCGGGACACATGCCGCTGCTCAAGCTTGAAGACCCATCCCGGAGTAAGAGTCCCAGACTGGAGGCTCATACCCAATCCGGGACGGCTCATCCCCGAAGCCCTCTTTTGAACCATCCCGGGTTAGAAGACAAAGAATCCCCGGTCCCCAACCCGGGACTGTGCCTCGAGGTGGTCCCTTCAATAAATAGAAGGAACCCTAGCTCAAGAAATCAAACTTTTGACCTCCACTTTCTATTTTTAGTTTTTCTTGTCTTTTCTTTTATTTTGGATTGTTTTGCCTTGAAATACTTTTGTTTTAGTTGTTTAATCTATCTTTATGCATTTGATTATGACTTTCTTTACTTTATCTTTTGCTAATTTCATGATTAATGAGTAGTTATCTTTGCTAAGTGGATGAATTTGGTAGATTAGGGTTGTTTAAGGTTTGAGTTTGCTAGTTAGGGCTTGTAATGGACTTATCCTCACTTGATTAATGAGTTTAATACTAGAATGGAAGTAGCTGATCAATTCTAGAACTTAGGCATTTCTCGCCCGGAAGGTGTTCG
>OVAO01001490.1:0-15065 GCA_900406285.1 Biscutella auriculata
CATATAAAACCGAGGAAAAGACGGGGTTAAAATAGCGATAAAAACTGGGTATATCAGTTTGCCAAGCAAGAAAGGGAAAAGACGCAATTTAAGGGCGTCTTCACTCATGCGATCAAATTTAAAAGTATTGCAAATCATATCAAAACGATTCAAATGTTCTAAGGTATCCTCATTAGGAGAACCAAGAAATTTATGTTCTTGATTTTCCATAGTAATTCAGGGTACCTGAAATCGTCTATGGAGAAAAGTGAGTGAAAGGAAAAGAAAGCGTAGTCCCAGTCAAGCGCAAAGAACTAATTGCTAGTACGAAAAGAATCCCGAATCGGCAACGGCGCCAATTGATAAATAGAAGATTTCCACTACGTCTACTATAGAGGAGTAGAGCAGAAGAAAATACAACTACTTGCAAATAAAGAAGGTGGGTATATATCGAACCAAATCGGAAGTTGCACTAGGTCAATCAGCGTATACAAAGTCTAGCTCGTCTAAGCAGAATAGGAATTGAATGCTGTCACTAACAATCCTAATATAATAGCATAAAGTAAAACATAACAAAGCAAGTGAGAAGCAAGGGTAAAACAATCCTAAGCAAATGGACTAGAGAAAGAAACCAGTGATTAGAGTTCAGGAAACATGTGCTTAAATAAAACAGGATTCTGCTAATCCTAGATCTAGGAATATCAAAAGAAGACTCGCGCTCTCGCGTCAAAGATCCCTTTTCCAGATAAGATCCTCGCAATCTCTTGACTATATTCAATATTCAGAAAGCAATAAGAGCAATTCCTTCCAACCTCTAAACAATCCTAAGCACTCTTGTGTCAGTAGAACATATTCAACATGCATTGCTCATATCTAACAACCTATCAAAATCTCCTAGGCAAACCAGATAGGAACAGATCTAAAATAGATGGATCAGATCTATTAAAACATTAAACACACAAGGCATGAAGATTAATGAAAGAATGAAAGCATAAACACACCAGATCCATTCCTAAAATCACCAGATCTAACTAATCCATAAATTCAGAATAAAAGACTACTCACTAATCATGGCCAAAACACAAAATCCAACTTGGGATTCATGCTTGGGCATGATTAGAACCTAAGATCTAAGCCTTAAAAATAAGGAAGAGATTAAACTAAAGCAGAGATTCAGATTAAAACATAAAACTGATTACAAACTTAGATCTAGAGTTTACACCAAAGAGGCAAAAACTAAAAAGGAGAGATTCTCCACTAAACACATCACCCCTTGCCAAAAATGGGAAAAGAGGTTTAAATAGAGAGACAATTAGGGTAAAAATGAGCTAGGGGTAGATTAGACCTTTTTGCAAATGGCAGATCCAATATCGGCCAAGACGTGGCCGATATTGATCCTTCTGTGGCCGATATTGAGATGTGGAGCATGAAGTGGCCGATATTGCTTCATGATTGGCCGATATTGAGATGTGGAGCACTCCATGGTCGATATTGTGGTCGATATTGGCATCTGGAGCACTCCCTGGCTGATATTGTTTGCTATGTGGCCGTTACTGGCTTTGGTTGACTTCCAGAGTTGACTCGTTCTTGCTCGTTTCAGTCCTTTTAGTCCCCGAATGTTGCACGGTCCTTCTAAACACATGGAAATGCAATATGTACACGAATGCAATCCTAAAAGACTCTAAAATAACCGANAAAACAACCGAAAATGAACAAAACCGATGAAAATAAGGGACTAAAATAAAGATAAAAACCGAGTTTATCATGGACCTGAGCCAATGCTCACCTACACCAGGCACACCAACACCACCAACGAAGCTCTCGACCACTCTCCACCTCGTTCTCCCACATTCGAGATGCTACGCCGCCGACCGATCACTGCTCCACCGACTTACACCTCCGATAACGAGCTCCCAACATTTGATTTCGATGACGACTTCGATTCTTCCGCCTACTACATGTAGGTATTGCTTCACATTTGGTTGCTATCATGTTTTTTCCCTTTTCATTTGTAGACTTTTGTTTTTGTCTTTTCGGTTTCTTTTCTTAAATCTGGATTACACCGAGATGGTGTTATCTAAGTTTGGGGGAGGAAACCCTCTTTTGGACTAACCTTGTTTGCTATTTTGTTTATTCTTATCATCTAGTATTTCTCTTTTGTTTTATTTTAGCTCCCATCCGAAAATCAAAAAATTTTCATTCTAGCTCCCATTCGAAAAATCAAAATTTTTTAGTTTTGTGCATAATCAAGTCTCATGTAGTTTATGAATTCGTTTTTCAATAGAAAACCAATGCGTTTGAAAACTTAGGCCATCAATCTCGATTTGAGTAGCTTCGAAGCATCTTGAACTCTAAGCCATAGACCATGATGCTTAGAAAAGCTTTGTCTCTTGCATTGATACTCGCTAGACTAAGGTTGCTTTCATGAATTATTGGAGTTTTAATTTGAACCTATAATTAACATGATCATCCTATTTTACTTGTGCTTTGTGCCTTCTAATATTTTCAAGTACGAGTTTGGGCAATTAAACCGAAACACTTTTAGTGCGGCTTGGTCGTTCTCATCTTAAGGACGATTCCCTCTCACCCGCTACTACCTCGGCCTAAACACTTGTGAGTTCATTACATACTTTTAGTGTTGATGATTTTGTAAAATCTTGCAAGATTTTGAGCGGCATTTTAGAAGCATCAATCCGGGTAGATAAGTAGGATAAGCTTGGAACGAAATGAAAAAGCACTTGGGTATATCTAGAACTTGATATCTTTCGGTTCAAGGGTAGCTTAAGTGGTTCTTCCCTTGATGATTGGTTGCTTGAAAAGAAGTAAAGTTTGGTTAAAGGAAAGAAGAAAGAAAACACCAAAGGAAAAAAGAATGAAAAAGAAAGTCAAGGAGATAGAAAGAAAATGATTTAGTTTTGGCGCATGATATAGAGAAAAATAACACTACCCCAAGAAGAAAGTTTGTAAAGATTAAAAAGAGCCAACATTGAGCAAAGAAAAAGATTTCTTGAGAAAAATTGAAAATGGTGTGAAATTCTAAGAAGAAAGTGGGTAGAATAAGATTGAGGTTTGAGCATTAAGATTGATGCTTAATAGGAAATGCCCCATTGCTCTTATTCTTTCTTGCTTTTACTATAATTTCTTCACTCCGCGAGAGAAAGCGTATTACAACTAATCCCATGCCAAGTGAAACCTTCTATTTAGCTTGGAGTCCCCTGTTTACCAAACCAAACGAAGCCTTGTGTTATATTTTGATCATGTTCCATGCTCCATCATGAATGAATGTAAGAAAACAACTTAGGAAGGTTGACTGGATTGCTAGAGCTTAGTATTAAGTTGCGAATGGGCTTAGATCATGAGATAAGTAGTTGTGCTTAATTGAAAACGCTCTCTCCTTTGTTTTTGGATTGCTTGGTTTCCGTTTTTCAAACCTCTTCTCTTCTCTTTACTTCGACTTTGTTTTGCTTAAGGGCAAGCAAATGATAAGTTTGGGGGACTTGATATGTTGTGTTTTTGATCATTTTTAGGATTAGTTTTCTATTGTTTTTATTCGGTTTTAGCTTGCATTTAGAGTCTTTCTAGGTCATATTGCATTGCATTTGCATTTATCAGGTGTGAAGTAACCAAATGAGGAAATGCGAATCAAATGGAGAATCACTTGCAAACCGAACCAAACCATGTCAATTCCAGTGAAGAGTCCAGGACAAGGAATCAATCAGTCCCGGTCTGCCCAGACCGGGACACTCTCTCCATACGCGCCAGAACAACATCCTGACCAACGTCTCGACCTGTCTAGCCCAAGACGAATCTCACTGCCCCGAAGTCCAAAGAGACTCGGAGTAACCGTCCCGGTCCAGAGAGTCCGCCCTGACCGGGACGATCCTAGAATTCCAACCAGCGACAAGCGTCCCGAGATACGTCCCAACCTATCCAGCCTGGGACAGTTCGTCCTGGATGAAGAATCAATATCGTCCCGGGGTACCCCATCTCGGTCGGCTTGCCCAGGACTATCGCTCCCAAAAGAAATAATCCAAAGAGTCCCAACCTAGGAAACCAATGTGTCCCGGTTTTCCCAGCCCGACACGATTGCTCACGAGGGTCTTTCTATAAATAGAAAGAACCCTAATTTTTAGAACACAACTTTCTATTTTGAGATTTTAGTTTTCTTCTTGCTTTTTCTTGTATTTTCTTGGAAGAATCTTGTTAGTCTATCATCTTAATCCTTCTTTGCACTCTTAATCATGTCTTCATTATCTTTGATTTGTGTTAATTCCATGCTTAGTGAGTAGTTTCATTTCTAAGTGGATGGATTAGGTCGATTAGGGTGGTTTAAGACTTGAGTTTGCTATTTAGGGCTTGTAATCAACATATCTTCACTAGATTGCTGAGTTTAATGCTAGAAATGGAAGTAGCTAATCAATCCTAGAACTTAGGCATTTCACGCCCGAAAGGTGTTCGATGAAATGCCCGAATGAATCAAACTAGTGCTATTTGAAGTCTAACCAAGGGATTGTGCTAGGANGGGTTTAATGCTTGCTTATTAATGCATTTAGTCAAGGGATTGATACTTGTATGTTTTGCTAAAGGGTATTGACCAAGGGATTTGACTTATCTAAATCGGATAGCTCATAGATCAAGGATAAGCATTTAGATGTTGTTAATGAGTAGCAAACCAAAGGATTAAACCGCCCGACTCGATAACCTTAATTCATCTGCTTAGTTTCCTTTATAATCGTCTTTCAAATCATTTTAATCTTATCTTGCTTGTCTTCCTCAATTGCTCTTCTTTTAGTTCCAATATGTTCGTTTCGTGACAAAACAGTCTATATAAACCTAGAATTAGCGTATCTATCTATAGAAGTTGTGCTTAAGCAAATTCCCGAAATTGGTTCGACATTTCCCGGATACTTGTATCGGAAAACCACTATACTACATTCGATCATAGTAGAGTATATTAGTCTTCTCCTTAATACAATAGGGAATAGGCAAATATCCTACTATCACTGATCTAGTTTCAACCATAGTTCAGGGGATGGTGTGATATGTGGAAACGTAGTCATATTCTTCTGTTATATTTCAAGATTCATGACATGTATGTTTAAATATGGTTGTTAGAGCTAGTTCTATGATATGCATGGTGACTGTGATGTTTTGCTTGATGTTATAATGAGATTTATATATGTTATGATGACATGCTTTAGTGCTTGTTATGATTATGATTAATGATGAAAAGTATATGTTAAGATAAGAAAATGATATGAGATTGACCCATAAGGTCTGGTTATAAAGGTCAGACTTCTGGGTGAATATGTTATGGAAAAGACTCAGAAGGTCCGTGTGTAAAGGTCATACTTCTGGGTGGATACGTTATGAAAAAGGCTCAAAAGGTCTGGGTATAAAGGTCAGACTTCTGAGTAGTAGTATTTGGATGATTGGGTATAAATCCAGTATTCAAATAAGATGGAAGTGTCTAGGTATAAAGGCCAGACTTCACGTTTCGTAGTGCCTGGGTATAAAGGCCAGACTCCACCTAAGAAGTACAAAGGAAAATCATCACACGGATGGTTGAACGTAAGATATGTCTAAAGAAAAGAAACATGAATTATATGTTAGCTTAATAAGTAAAATGAAGTATATGCTTTGCTAGTATCTAAGTTATATGATATGATGATTGGCATGTAGGAGTAACATGTGTTCTATGTTTTGGTAGACATAGATGATATCTTCACTGAGTGATTTGTTGCTCACCCCTTCCCTTTTCTTTCTTTCAGGTTTGAATCAGGTTCATTAGTAGTTGCGCAAGTCATCTCGCTTATGATGTTATTTTAAGGATTTGGGTTCTATGTTTATGCTTTACCCTATTTAAAGATAAATTTATTTGATAATTTGTGTGGCACAAGCTCTCAGTAATCCTAGGAGACGACTATTACCATTTGGTATCAGAGCCAGGTTTGCTAAACTGACTCTGATCCGGGAAGCGATTTTTTTTAAAAGTAATTATTTAAAAAAAAAACAAATTTCATTTCTTCGGTTTTGAAAAAAAGAAATATTCTTTGTGGGAAGGGATTTAGAAAGGAAAAGAAACACCATAAGGAGTGACACTTGCTTTAGTTTCTACAAAAAGTTTTGGTTGATTTAGAAGTTTTAAGTTATAGATATCTCGCTTTATTTTCAGAATGCCACAAAGAAGAGCAGGACGTCCGACAAATCAAACAATAACTCGTGAGGAGATGTAAGGACTTCAGAACATGATGCAAGAGATCTTGCAACGGCCTATTTATGCACCACCACCTCCACCGCAGGCTGCTGCAATTCCTCAGCCACCTCCCCCAGCAACATGATTTAACCTCTCGTATTGGAAAACTTTGAGGCTTATGAGATACATGGGCATGGAGAATTTCTATGGTGGGTCTGATCCAATAGAGGCAGACGATTGGAGGAAGTTGCTAGTGAGAAATTTTGAGTCAATTAGGTGTCCATTGGGGTTTAAGAGAGTTATTGTCGTCCATTACTTACGTGGGGAAGCACATATATGGTGGGAAAGTGTGCTACCAAGCATGCCTAATGGATATGAATTCACATGGGAGATATTCAGGGAAGAGTTCAATAAGAAGTATTTTCCACATGAAGCAATGGATAATTTGGAACGTTCAGTTTTGGAGCTTCGTCAAGGAGACATGAAAATAAGGGAATATAAAAAAGAGTTTAACCGACTTCGCATATATGCAGGTAGAGAGCCAGGCGAGCACTTAGCGATTCGCAGATTTCTAAGAGGATTGAGGCCTGCCATTCACAGTCGTTGTGCAATTCGAGAGTATGGTAGCATGATCCAGTTGGTTGAGAAAGCAGCTATGATGGAGGTTTGGCTTGAGGACGAAGCCAAACACCAAAAGCACACTCATAGCAAAGCGACGAATGAATTAGAATACAAGAAAAGCACCGTGGAACATCGTGATGGTGGACTTGACAAGAACGTTTATGAAGCATGTGCCACATGTGGTAAGTACCATAGAGGGGTATGTTGGTACACTAATACCACATGTTTTATAAGTGGGCGAGTAGGGCATACAAAACATATATGTCCATATGGAAATGACGTATGTAGGAAATGTGGGCAGCAAGGTCATTACACACGAGTTTACATTATAAAACGTGGAAGAGATCAACAAGGCAACTTGAATAAAGAAGAGAAACTTCTACCTCCTCAAAAGAAACGAGCAATGATAAAGAAATATTTTCCTACTCCCTATTGTATTAAGGAGGAGACTAATATAACTTTATGATCAAATGTAGTATAGTGCTTTTGGATACAAGTATTCGGGTTTATCGAACCAATTTCGGGAATTTGTTTAAGCACAACTTCTATAGATAGATATGCTAAGTCTAGGTTGATAATAGATTGTTTTGTCACTAAACGAACCTATTAAAATTAATGAGAAGACCAAATAAGAAAGACAAGCAAGATAAGACTAAAACGATTAAGATATGATTATAAATGAGACTAAGCGGACAGATTTAGGTTATTGATTCGGGTGGTTTAATCCTCTAGAAAGCTACTCATTAACAACATCTAAATGCTTATCCTTGATCTAGGAGCTATCCGATTTAGATAAGTCCAATCCCTTGACTAAATGCATTAATTAACACCCATTAAACACTAGTCCATGCAATCACTATATGATCCTAGCACAATCCCTTGGTTGGGCTTCAAATAGCACTAAATCGATTAGTTCAAGCATTTCATTGAACACCTTCCGAGTGTGAAATTCCTAAGTTCTAAAATCGATTAGCTACTTCCATTCTAGCATTAAACTCATCAATCTAGTGAAGATATACTTAATACAAGCCCTAAGTAGCAAACTCAAGTCTTAAACCACCCTAATCTACCTAATCCACCCACTTAGGGATAAAACTACTCACTAACCATGAAATTAACACAAATCAAAGATGATAGGGACATGATTAAGGGTACTAAGAAAGATAAAGATAGTAAACTAGCAAGATTCTTACAAGAAAACACAAGAAATTCCAAGAACAAAACTAAAATCTCAAAATAGAACGTTGTTCTAAAAAGTTAGGGTTCTTGCTATTTATAGAAAGTCCCTCGCGAGCGATCGTCCTGGGCTGGGCAAACCGGGACACTTTGGTTACCCATGCCAGGACTCTTTGGATTTTGTTTTCTGGGAGCGATGATCACGACCTAGCAGGTCGGGTTGGGGTACCCCGGGACAACTTGGATTTTTCTTCCACGATGGACTGTCCCGGGTTGTGCAAGCCAGGACGTACTCGGGGACGCTTGGCGCTGGTTGGATTTTAGGGACCATCCCAGTCTGGGTGGACTCTCTGGACCGGGATGGTTATTCCGGGACTCTTTGATAATCGGGGCAGTGAGATTCGTCCCGGGCTGGATAGGTCGGGACCTTGGCCGGGACGGATTGTTCTAGCGTACAGAGAGAGAGTGTCCCTTGCTGTGCCAAGCCGGGACTGATTGATTCCCCGTCCGGTATGCTTTGCTGGAAATGACATGATTTTGTTCGGTTTGCAAGTGATTCTCCACTCGATTCACATTTCGTCATTTGGTTGCTTCACACCTGATATATGCAAATGCGATGCAATATGACCTAGAAAGACTCTAAATGCAAGCTAAAACCGAATAAAAACGAATGATAACTAATCCTAAAAATGATAAAAAACAGAACATATCAAATCCCCCAAACTTATCATTTGCTTGCTCTCTAGTAAAACAAATTCGAAGTAGAGGGAAGAGGTTTGAAAAGCGGAAACTAAGCAATCCAAAAACAAAGGAGAGAGCGTTTTCAATCAAGCACGACTACTTATCTCATCATCTAAGCTAATTCACAACTTAGTACTAAGCTCTAGCAATCAACTCAACCATACTAAATTGTTTTCCTACATTCATTCATAATAGAGCATGGAACATGATGAAAACATAACACAAGGCTTCGTTTGGTTCGGTAAAAAGGGGACTCCAAGCTAAAGAGAAGGGTTCGACAGGGCATGAGGTTAGTTGTAATGCGGTTTCGCTCGCAGAGTGAAGAAATTTTAGCAAAAGAAAGAAAGAATAAGAGCGATGGGGCATTTCCTATTAAGCATCAATCTTACTTCCCAAACCTACATCTTATTCTACCCACTTTCTTCCTTGAAGTTCACACCATTTTCAAATTTTATCAAGAGATCTTTTCTTTTTCTTTGCTCAATGTTGACTTTTTTCAATCTTTAACAACTATCTACCCAAAGCAATTCTATTTTGATAATTGAATTCCTTTTATTTATAAAACTTTCTTCTTGGTGTAGTGCTCTATTTCTTTAAACCATGAGTCAAAACTAAATCATTTTTGGCTATCTCTTTGAGTTTCTTTTTCATTCCTTTTTCTTTTGGTGCTTTCTTTCTTCTTTCCCTTAACCAAACTCTACTTCTTTTCAAGCAACTATCAACAGGCAAGAACCACTTAAGCTACCCTTGAAACGAAAGATATCAAGTCCTATATATACCGAAGTGCTTTTTTATTTCGTTCCAGGCCTATTCTACTTATCTACCCGGATTGATGCTTCTAAAACACCGCTAAAATCTTGCAAGATTTTACAAAATCATCAACACTAAAAGTAAGTAGTGAACTCACAAGTGTTTAAGCCAAGGTCTAAGCGGGTGAGAGGGAATCCTCCTAAAGATGAGAACGACCAAGCCAGACTAAAAGTGTTTCGGTTTCATTGCCCAAACTCGTACTTGAAAATATTAGAAGCCACAAAGCACAAGTGAAATAGAATGATCATGCTAGTTATATGTTAAAATTAAAACTCCAATAATTGTGAAAGCAACATTAGTCTAGCAAGCTTCAATACTAAAGACAAAGCTTTTCTAAGCATCATGGTCTAGGACTTAGCCTTCAAGATGCTTCGAGGCTACTCAAATTGAGATCGATGGCCTAAGTTCTCAAACGCATTGATTTCCCTTGAAAAACAAATTCCTATACTATATGAGATTCGATTATGCAAAAAATTAAATTTTTTTGGATTTTTCGGTTGAGAGCAAAAATAAAACAAAAGAGAAATAAACTAGATGATAGGAAGAAACAAAATAGCAAACAAGATTAGTCCAAAAGAGGGTTTCCTCCACCAAACTTAAATGACACCGTCTCTGTGTAATCCAAATTTAAGAAAAGAAACCGAAAGGACAAATACAAAAGTCACAAATGAAAAAGGAAACATGAAAGCAACCAAGTATGGAGCAATACCTACATGTAATAGGCGGAAGGATCGAAGTCGTCGTCGGAGTCAAAGGTGGGGAGCTCGTTGTCGGAGGTGTAAACCGGTGGAGTGGTGATTGATCTTTGGCGGCGCATCTCAAATGTGGGGGAGTGAGGTGGAGAGTAGTGGAGGGCCTCATATGTGTTATCTGAGTGCCTGGCGTAGGTGACCACTGGCTCAGGTCTGCTGCTACTCTCTCCCGTGGTCTTGCATGACATCATGCTCGCCATCTGCTTGAACTTCTCATCATAGCTCTTGAGCTTGTTCCTCACTGCATGCCTGAACTTCGTCTCCTTGCTCAATCTCTTCTTCACCACCTTCACTGTGTTCCGCATAGAGTGGTCCAGGTACTTGAGCCAGCTCAGCTTCTTGTTGTTAGCCAAGAACAAATCCCTAATCACTCCTGGCTGAGAAGGAACCTCCATAGGCGCGCTAAAATACCGAGCGCTACCAAACACCTCGCGCGGAGGACTCCCTCATAGTCATGAAGTGGAACATCATCATCTCTCTGGTTCGGGGAACCAGGAGCATCGGTAGAGGAGATGGGATCACTACGCTGACCGCCTGTGCGAGGAGGAGGCTGCACTAAGTCACCCGCTGCAATGATGAAGGTAATACGGTCGGCGAACTCACTCAGGTTCGTGAGTCGGCGCTCGGGCAGCGGTGTGAACCTCTCCACCAAACTATCGTCCAAGAATTGGTACAAGGAACGCCCCAAGAAGAGAACACCATCCAGATAACGGCATCGGCGGAGATGGGTGAAGTTCAGGAAGCGAGGACCAACACTATATGCATCCAAAGCTGCTCATGCATGCTTGAGTAAGGGAGTGATCCAACCGCTTATCGAAAGCTGAGGTTCCTTGTCCTTGCAGTAGTAGAGGCGATCTTGAGATTCCAATAACTCAAGGCAGAAAATGAAGACCATGCTTGGCCGCAACTCCTCGAGCTTCTCAAATTGAGTGAGATCCATCTGCTCAGCTCGGATAAGATGACCAAGACCCAACCTCATAAGGTTCATCTCAGTGCTATAGATCTCCCCAGTCTCCTTTCTGGCCAAAATGGTGTGGGTCAGGATCTTCTGAACATATCTCACCGCAGGGTGTTTGATGGTGCCGGCTATAGTCTTGCCAGCTTTGAATTCTTTGTTGATCGAACAGATCCTGGAGCAGATCAATGCATTCTCCTGATACACATCCTCAATATCATGAGCCCCTTCTAGACTGAACCCATAGATCCTAGAGATCTCAGCAAAGCTAACCACATGGACTCTCCTGTCCATACCCAAAAACCTGAGAAAACCACCTTGATAGTCATCCGAGTGATCCATACAGGTGGTGTAGAACTCTACGCTCGCCAAGAACCAACACGTTGATTCCTTGTAAGCCTCATATTGCATGCCCATAATGCTACTGAGACCCATCTCTCCCATAATCATGGCAACGTCTCCTAAGATCCCCAAAGAGTCTAAGGTGGGAGGATCCGGGAATACAAGTTCCTGGGAATACATGCCAAGGAACTTGTATTCCATGAATTTATTGAAGAGTTGAGAGACGGTGCACTTCTTGAGTTTGAGCTTAGCGGCTTTCACTTTCTCTTGGCGCATAGTTTTGATGCGCGTTGGTTGATTGCTCAGAGTTCTCGGATATGATTTTCTGTTGAGCCGTGTCTTTTCGAGACCATATGCGAGTAGCTCTCTCCAATATTGGGTTCGCATTGTGTTGATCCCAGGGATTATCTTTCCTCTTTCTTGGAGTAGAAGAAGGAGACGCCACTCATTTATCTCTCTCGCTCCTAGATGATCCTTGTTCTCTACCCATAATGATCCTACAAAAGAAATATGGGCATTTGTCAAAAATTTCAAAGCATGAGGAAGAAATTACAAAGTATGATCATTAAAAGATATGAATTCCATGAATTAACGATCGAGACCATACTAAGCAATTAGAGAATCATCTCAAGACACAGGAAAAACATCCAAACTTTGAGTAAGAAATCCGAATTTAGCAATTAGCTAACATAAACAAAAAGCCAACAAATCCAATTTCAACAAAGAAGCTTGATGCATTTGGTTTCCAACCAATTCGCGCACAATACCAAACTTCAATCTAATCAAAACAAACTCAAAACTAAAAAATTTGCAAGAATTTCCCAAAACCATGAAAGTTCAAGAACAAAAGTTCTCCAAAATTCCAAAATTCTTAGAATTGATAGAGAGGGCAAATTCAAGCAACCAAACAATCAATAATCATTCAATCAACCATCAAACATGCAATAACATAATCTAACCACCTAAATTTGAGTTCCACAATCCAAAGTTCTCTATAAAGATAGAAACTCAAAATTTAGTCGATTTAGAGGTTTACTGATAAGATGGATTTTCGGGCTCGGTTTGGTGGCTTATTGATAAACAGAATTTGTGGGGTTTCATGGTGGTTTAACAATGTAGTATGGGTAAGATGGGTGATCGGATTGTCGAACCAACTCGGGGATAATTAACTCACAAATGATATGGTAGATTTTACTAAGTCTAGGTAAACACAAAAGGGGTTTGTTTGTCACTAACAACTCCTAAGAAAATAAATAAAACAAAGCGATAAATTGAAAATGAAAGAAAATAGAATAAATTGAAAATGACAAAAATCAGAAATGAAAGCAAACTTATGGATTTATGGGATTGATAATTGGTAGAAGTTTTCATGCTAGATTGGTTTACTAACTACCTTTGGTTTATTCTATGTCTAGGATTCTCTAAACTAGACTAACTCACTCTCGTGATAGAATCCCCTTTACTAATCCTACCATTACACAAATCTCTTGGCAATGAAGCATGATTAAAAAGCATTAAACAAAATTCCATGCAACAATTAATCAATAACTTAAACAATCTCTTGGAAAGAATCGACTAACAACCTATTCATTTGATTCGAGAATTCTATCAAGAACCTCTCGGGTGATAAATCTCCTAGGGATCTAGATTAGGTTAGCTACTCCTAATCTAGCATTAAACACATGAATAAATTGAAAATATTATTTCTACTCTAGATCTAAACCATTTCTAGCAATCAAAATATACCGATCTAACCCCTAATCCATAAGTTTATAAAAACTACTCACAACTCATGCCTAAAACACTTTGATAGTTTTTAGGCATGATTTGTGAGAGGGATTGCGATTAGAAAAAAAGAATTAAAGCAAGAACAACAAGAAAAATAAGAACAATCATATAAAATAAAATTGCATAAATTAAAAGTACCAAAAGTATCTCTCACAAATGAGATCTAAAACTTCAAAATCTATAACAAACTTAGAGAAAAAACGTTATTACGGTTTTTGGGGTTGGGTCTTTATATAGGAGACCAAAAATCGAGCTAAAAATGGAAAGTAGATTTGGGTTGGCGGAACCTCCGCTGGTCAGTGCATACCGCCGGGCCTGACCGGCGTGCCTTGTCCATGGCTCCCTGCTCGAGCTCTGTCGGTCAGTGCTCACCGGTGGAACTGACCGACTGTCTTCCTCCAGGATCGTCTGGTTGACGTCCACCGGTCTGGCTTGACCGGCGTGGGCTTGACCAGCGGTCTTGGAAACGTTGAGACAGCCGTTTTTCTCCGAAAACGCTCCATAATTGCTCGGTTCATCTTCTTCGCTTCCTCTGCACCCGAAATGCTGAAAAACATGCAAATGAAACCTAGAGATTCTAAAATTCACCATAAACTAACGAAATACGAATGAAAACGAGGGGTAAAATCGGTAAAATTCACACTCATCAACTCCCCCAAACTTAGTCATTGCTTGCCCTCAAGCAAAACAAATTATAAATTAAGGGTCGAGGTTTGAAAAACAAGAACCAAACAGCCTAGAGTTTTCGATGAGATCGCTTCCAACCTAACATGACTACTTGTCTTATCATCCAAACATCAATACCATCAATCATCATAACTGTGCAAAGTCATTCCACTTAACTAGCCTAATCATGCTTTCCTACATTCAGATTAAACGAGAGTGGAATATGATTAAGGCACACAATGGTTTCAATCGGTTCGGTCTAATGGGGATTCAATTGCAAAAGAGAGGGTTTCACACAAGGCATGAAGGTCGATTGTAATTTGGTTTCTCTCGCGGAGTGAAAGAATTATAGCAAAATCAGGAAAGACAGAGAGCAATTGGGGCATACAATTTTGAACATTTATTTTTCCCCCAAACTTCGACTCTAGTATCTTTTCAAATCCTATCTTTTCAAATCTACTTCTTCACCATTTCTTCTTCTTCTTCACTTATGGATTTTCTTATTTCTAGACTCTTTCTATTTCATCTAACTCCAAGGCTTTATTCTTTTCTTTTCTTATTTTTGTTTCTTTTTCTTTTATAGTCATACTCTTTTTGGAGTGTCTTTTCTTTTCATTTCTAGAGTCTACTAAGCCCTTGGCTTTTCTTTGTTTCTATCCCTTTTTATTTCTACCCTTTTTTTTTCTTTTTCTCTTTTCAAGCATTTGCATGCCAAACTCATAATTCCAAAACTTAGTTCTACCAATAACTAGATCGAAATCAAAATCGAGAGTTAACTAAGTTTTTCTTCTACTTTTTAACGAATTCCCAAATATCCTGAGCTACCCAAATAGATGTTCTCTATTGTCGCTCTCTATACTTTCAGGTTTTTGCAAAATTGCAATCACTGAAATTAAAAGGAGGACTAACATAAGTGTTTAGGCCAAGGGTGCAAAACGGGTTAAGAGGGAATCATTCCAAAAAATGAGAATGACCGATTTGAGAAAAAAGTGTTTCGGTCTAAGGTGCCCAAATTCGTGCTTGAATATAGAAAATACCA
>OVAO01001491.1:0-15057 GCA_900406285.1 Biscutella auriculata
GACCGTTCTCACTAAGCATAATTGTTGCTTATGCCTCCTTTTATGGATACAGGTTCCAATTTCGTGAAGGCAAGTCGCGGGACTAAGGCAATGAAGGAGGATGATCGGATCGGGTAGATTGGTTTAGTTTTCGATGTAATAGCTTATGGGCAAACTTAACAATGTAACTAAAACCATCCGATTTTATCTAAGTATTACTTGTTTTCGTTTAAGACTTGTCTAAATTCGATATAATGGGAATTATTCAAGTAAATCTGCATAAAAAGGCTTAATTCATTGAAAACTGCTTAAGTCTAAAAACTGAACTGGTTCGAGAACCTCAGTCCGAGTTTTGGGAAAATCGGGTTAGGGTGTTTCAATCTCCCTGTCTTATTCCTCTAGCTGGGTGAATCATACCATGAGGTGATCCATTGATCAGTACTGAAAAATTTGCCGAGGTAACACATGCCATAGTCCAATTTATCCATTTAAAATCAAACCCCATATAGACCATAGTTTTCTTAAGGAATTCCCAGCTTATCTTATCATATACTTTTGATATATCAGTTTTAAGAGCCAATTAAGATTTTGATTGACGTTTTATTACTCTTAGGGAATGATAGATTTCATGTGCAATGATAATATTGTCTGAAATAAGTCTATTAGGGATGAAAGCTGCTTAATTTTGAGAGATTATTGAATCAAGGTGACCTTTTAACCTATTTGACATTATTTTAGAGATAATCTTGTATATGACATTGCAAAGGGAAATAGGACGAAAATCAGCCATAGTAATAGGAGGATTAATTTTTGGAACAAGACATAGATTAGTGTGGTTGAATGATGGACTCATATGACCAGTATCGAAAAACTCCTTTATCTCTGATGTTACATGTTGGCCAATTTCAGGCCAAAATTTGTGGAAGAAATCCCCTGTGAATCCATCAGGACCTGGAGCTCGAGATGAACCAATGTCGAAGGCCGTTGCGCGAATTTCATCATTGGTGATAGGTGATGTGAGATGATCATTCATGGTTTGGGGAACTTTCGGAAGAAAATCTCTAAAGATATCATCTTGGACGTTGTTATCATCTGGAGCTTGAAACAAGTTTTGAAAGTAGTCAATAGCAACCTCAGCTATTTTCTTATCACCTTTTTGAATATCACCATTACCATCTTGAATATAGGATAGCGAATTTCGGGCTCTTCTACCCTTAGTAGAAGCATGAAAATACTTAGTATTTTTGTCTCCTTCATTTAATCATTTATTACGACTCTTTGTTCTCTAATATTGTTCCTCTGCAATGTATTCTTTATGTAGTTGCATACGAAGAGAGTGGATTTCCTGTAAGGTTAAAGTTCTATTTGTAATACCTGAATCCAATTCATCTCTTAGGTTCTTAATTTGATAAGCACAATTCGTAATATTTGAGCGTTTCCAGATACTTATCTCTTTTCTACAGGAGATAAGTCTTGCTGCCACACTTGTTCTATCATTAAGAGAAATATTCCAACCGCGAATGACTGTCTCCTTAAAATCTGGTTTTTCAATACATCTGCTATCAAAGCGAAAGCATCCCCGTCTAAACTCATTTTCATTAGAAATATAAGCAAGAACATGACGATGATCCGAAGAACCGAATTCTAAGAATTTTGATCTTGAGTAAGGGAATAAGTTTGTCCATAAACTATTTGTAAATATCCGATCAAGACAGGATGAAACTATGTGATTTCCCCTTTTGCCAGTCCATGAGAATTTATTACCAGTGTGGGGGAGGTCAACAAAATCGCACATCTCAACCATTCTTCTGAAATTATGAAACGACTTATCCGGTCGAATTCGACCTCCCATTTTCTTATTATTGTTGAGGATTTCATTAAAGTCCCCCATTGCAATCCAGGGACAATCACTTCTGTTTATGTTCATTCTCTCCATTCTTTCCCAAACATAGTTTCGGAGGTTAACAATAGGACTTCCATAAACAAAAGACAAATAAAAAGAGGAACCATTAACATTCATAAAACAGTCTACAATATTAGGGGAATTGAAAAGAACAGAAACATTGAAATGAGACTTCCACATAATTACTAAGCCACCACTAAAACCACTAGGCGATTCAATAAAATAATTAGAAAATCCTAAAGTTGCACAAACATCTCTAATATAGTTATCTTGTTGCTTGGTTTCAGAGAGGTAAATGATGTCCAAGACATATCTTTTGGATATCTCCTTTAGGCGTCGAACTGTCAAAGCATTACCCAGCCCCTGACAGTTCCAAGAGAGTGTCCTCATGGATGTGTTGGTGGATTAGGGCCCACCGCACCTCTATCAGAAATAAGAGCTTGGGAATCTTCCATATCTCGGGTAGAGTGATCGGCATCTATATCAGCAGTAAAGAGATCATTGTCCAGAGAAGAGAGCTTACGTTTTTTGGACTCAGTGTCTCTAATCATTAGAGGAGTGAACACTGGGATAGCACTTTGAGGCGTCAGGACGTTGATGTTTGGAGTTTGATATGGGATCATACCAACATGACTAATTGATCCTTGATCGATAAACCGAGAGCTGTGAGCTATAAGAGGATCCGGAATAGGTGTTGATATGTTTTAGTTGTGAGGATCCCACAGAATCATTATCATCATTCTCATCAGCGTTGCAAAAGCCCGAGTCATGTGTCAAACTGCCACAATTTGCACAAAAACCTCTTAAACATTCAAAAAGAAAACGAAGAGGAGTGTTAACACCTGGTGAAAACTGGAAGTCGCGTTTGAACTTCAGAGGCTTTGCTATATTCCAATTGATTTGTACAAGAACAAAGTCCACGCGAGTAGTTGTAGCAGGATCGTACTCAACCGCCATAACATCACCGAGAGTTTCGCTGATCCGATTAATAATATTGAGGCTTAGACAGTTGATCGGAATACCCCTTATCTAGATCCAGAAAGGAATAGAATTGAGTTGAAAGGGGAGCCACAGAAGGCTGCCAAGGGGTAAGCACGAGCATCCTATCAGAGAATGCCCAAGATTCGCGTCTCATTACCCGATCCATTATCTCAGAATTGAGAAAAACAAACTGAAAGTGAGAACCATCAATAATACGCCCATGAATCTGTCCTTCCAATCCCCAAACTTTTGGCAAGCTTGCTAGGATAGCACATAGGGATTGCTTCTTAGGAATCAAAGGTTTGCCCATAATAATAAAGCGGTTTGCGTTGTTTGCTTCTGCAACAAGATCCATTGGCAAAGAAACAGGGGATCCTCCGATCCCAGATCATTCATTTGCATCGAACAGACGTGGGGATTAAGAGCCTATTATCATGGGATGAGAGATCACCCAGGATAACCGCACCAGAATACATCGAAATTGGAATATTCCGATTCAGTAAGAAGATATTAGGAGCAGTTATTTTCGCAATTACAGTCGCCATGAGAGAGGTGGGAGAGAAAACGGTTTCTATTTATAATAAGTTGTTAAAATGCTAAACCATAGGCCCTTTTCCTTCTTCCATCAAAACTGAACCAGTAAGAAAGAAACATTCAGCAAAAATCGAAGAACTCCAGAATTCAATCATCTCATTCTCTTACTTATTGCTTCTCATTTGATTACTGAGTTCATCGGGAAAAATCAGAACCCGGAATGTGTTTCGTATCCGTTATAATTGTTTCTTGTTTTTTATTTGTTTTGGTAGGAAAATGGAGAAAAACAAGAGAGAATTGGGGACTTAGTTGTCGCCATAGATCCACTTCTCAGCGTTACTGGTGTAAGAAACAAGTTCTTGTGGCTTAAACCATAGATTGATCTCATCTTTTGCTGTCTCTGGTCCATCACTTCCATGAATTATGTTCCTGATTCAATTACAAAATCTCTTACAATGTCCTCATCCAAATGTAGAATACAACTTTAAAAAGAAAACAGAACATACCTTCCAACAACAACTGCAAGATCTCCTCGGATAGTTCCAGGCTCAGATTTCTGAGGATCAGTGGCTCCAATCAGTTTACGTCCGTATCTGATCACTCCTTCTCCTTCCCAAACCTGTACCCCACAGTCTGATTTTTGCTGCATTTTGTTCTATAATTTCAAAAGTTCTGAATTGAGAGAGTTTCTTTTACCATTGCGATAACAGGACCAGAGCTAAGGAAGTCACACAAGCCATTGAAGAAAGGTCTTTCTTTAAGATCATGGTAATGCTTCTGTGCAAAATCTTTGGATGGAACAACGACTTTGATACCAACAAGCTTAAACCCCTTACGTTCAAATCGTGCAATGATTTCTGATATCTGTTGATTTATAAACATAGGGTTTGAACATAATGAATCATAGAAACTACAACACCTAAAGACCAAAGAAAAAACCCAGCTATTTTTACTAACCAATCCTCTTTGCACTCCATCAGGCTTGATAGCAATGAAGGTACGCTCCATCTGTGATTTCGACAGATAAGTTCAGCAAATGAAGAACATATAGACAGATGACAAGAAATACAAAAATTGGATTACTATTATTACCTCAGCAGCAAGAACCTCTTGGTCTTGAAGCATCAAGGCTATAACAACAAAAATACAATAAAATTAAACATTGGTCAATACTTTCACCACATCAAGATTTTGAACATATTGGAGTCTGAAAGTTTCCAAATTCTATCTTATTCTATTAAGTTAATATAGAGTAACAAACAACACTATGACTGAAAGTTAACATTTGGCTGCTTTTTTTCGTTATGTCCATAAAAATATAAGCCAAACCTGCAGCAGGAAGAGCAAAGAGTCCAGTGATCCAACTCTTTGAGGAGACATTAGAACCTGAAGATCTCACAAAGTTAGATGCATACAAAGGAATCTTTCCAGATGCAGAAACAGCTGCTGCTGCACCAATGGCTCGTCCTTCTGAAAAAAAAAAATCAATATCAATTAAATCCCCAAATTAGATCTTAAAGTAAAATTTACGCAAAAGATCCCAAACTCAGCTTTTCCGAAGTGTTTGCAATCACAGATCATAATTCTCTTTACCCACAGAGAAATTAAACAAACAGATAAAACAATAACTGAAATCGATCTCAAATCCCATAATGAACGAATCGATAATCAGATAAAACAGTAGATCAAATTCCAAAATGTTAAAGGTCTAACAGATTAATCAGCCAATCAATCGAGGAATCTAAGCACGAGAAGAATCTGAGGTTACAAACACATGAAATTTCACGAGGTTATCTCCAGAGAACCATCAAAGAAATGAATGTACCAGAGAAGAAACGAGCGTTCTTAGCTAAGGAAAGAAGAGACTTCGCTGCTTTTGAAGCAGATCTGCAGATCTGAGAGCTCATTTTTTGCAGTGATAGAGAAAGAGGAGTGAGAGTGATGAAAGTGAGTGAAACTGTAGCCTCGGAAAGTGTAGACACATGATGAGATTTGGTTAGGTGGGCTTTATACCCACGTGGTTCGGGTCGGATTTTATAACCAATCGGGTAGAAAACCCTACCCGAGAATAAAATCGGTAAGCCTGAACATGTTTTTCAATCACGTGCTTAGTAAAAACGTTTGTGTTTATGTGGATAAAGTCACTTTATAACAACAAATCAAAAAAAGAAAATTAGTTATCGATTATTCATCACTTATCCTAACACATATAAAGATGTTGCATGTGAAAAAGGTGATAGAATGATATTAATCTTTGTTTTCTATCAAATATTTAAGTAGGTTCAGTTCGTATATAAGACATGAGAAGTATGTGTTTCAAGTCTCGTAAAAAATAAAAGTATAAAAGCCACATATTATAATATCATTGGGTCATCTATTTTGATAATATGTCTGGCCTATTTATTTTGATAATATGGCTGGCCTATTTATAAAACAAATTCTATTAAAATCAATTTTCTCTTGTTTCACATCAACTTTTTCTAAAATTCTTTTTCTTTCCTTTTATCTTTTTCTAAAACATCAATATCCTATTTTACATCAACTCTTTTATAAATCTTAGCCCTGCGATAATATACCGAGCCGAAGGTACCGAACCGGACCGAACCGGAATTTTCGGTTTTCGGTTCGGGTTCGGTTANATGCGATAATATACCGAGCCGAAGGTACCGAACCGGACCGAACCGGAGTTTTCGGTTTTCGGTTCGGGTTCGGTTAGGTTCTCGGTTCGGATCGGAAACAATTCAAATCAATTTCGGTTCTCGGTTCGGACCGGTTCGGTTCGACGAACCGATCGGTTAACCGATTTTTTTTTTTTTAAATTAGAAATTAAACCGAAATTAAACCAAAATTAAACCAAAATTTTGAGTTTAAACCAAAATACCCGAAAATACCCGAAATACTATCGCCTTTCTACACTAAATTTTTTAAAAATATTTTTCCTTTTTTCACTTCATTTCTGTCTTGTAAAACGTTTTTCTTTTTCTTTAAGTAAATTTCCAGAACATTTTTTTCTTGTTTATATAATTTTGTTTTCTCTAATTAACCATAAATTTACAAAAAATTAAAATTATCACCATGACTAAAAGTTAAAATTTTGTATTTCTCCCAAATATTATCATCACATTCAATAATCTCAAATGTATTAGTATATTTTTTATTTGGTGTGTTTAAATTAGAAGTATATATTTTACTTTTACTATATAAATTGATAACAAACTGGGAATTATAAAATTATTTTTTCTAATTATAAAATAATTTTGTTATTATATATTACATATATTTTATTATATGCTTTGGGTCACAAAATTTTTAGGATCGACCCTGCATATAAGTGGTGTGTTGTCTCTTCTTCATTTGGTTTACTCACCTATAAATAAGGTAGAATTTTAACATTTGTAATCATATCAAAAACATCAACAAAAGACTTTCTTATCAATTCTCATATCATAAGTGAATATCTCTCATTTCCATAAAGTGTTTCTACATATATATATTATAATTGTTTATAACATATTATCAGCACGAGCGACTCTCGATGTTTCTCGATCCGACGTTTTCCGACCTGACGTTTCCCGATCCCGGCATTTCTCAATCCCGACTTGACGGTTCGCTATTCCGTTTAAAAATCGATATATCATTTTTAACGTAATATTTATAATAATGTTTAAATTTTTCAAATTTATTTAGATTTATTCATGTTATTATGTTATATGAGTATACATATTGATAAAGTTTAATATTTTATTATAGTTATTATGTCAAATCTCGCAAAGCTCGAGTTTTCATACCTTGAAATTATCTAGAAAAAAATATATGTCATGGACAGTTGATGCTAAGACGCATCTAAGGGCAAATGAACTTAACAATATCATCAATAAATTAAAAACGATATCAAACGAGTTAAAAGAAAAGGCCATGATATTTTTGCACCACCATATTTGTAATGGTTTAAAAGGTGAATATATCACGAAAGAAGATCCTTCAGATCTATGACAATCACTTTAAGATAGATTTCATCACCAAAAGCATGTGATTTTGCCAAGGGTTAAACATGAGAGGTTAAACCTCTGATTTCAGGATTACAAAAGTGTTAGTGATTATAATTTCGCGTTGTTCGAAATAACATCAATGATGGTTTTATGTAGAGAGAGTATTAGTGATTATGATATGATTGAAAAAAACTCTTCAAACTTTTCATCCCGTCAATGTAATCCTACAAGAGTATTAGTGATTATGATGCTTCTTCTTTTTGCTGAGTAGAATAATGAGCTCGTGATGATAAACCATCAGTCTCGTCCACATGGTTCAACTCCACTTCCTCAAGTGCATGTTGCTTCGTCCAGTTTTAATAATTTTCGAGGACGCGGCCGAGACCGTGGTCGAGGTCGGGGCTATGGTCGTGGACGGGAATGAGGACATGAGCAATATAGAGGAAGGGGATCCCAAGTTAATAATAATTTTAATGCAAGAAATGCAAATAAAAACCTCCAGGTTAACGACGCTACGTCGAACTATTAATAAAGAATGCGAAAATGTATGTTACAGATGTGGAAAGAACGGACATTGGTACCAGACTTGTCGTGCCCTAAAATTTATAGCTGACTCATATCAAGCATCGAAAAAGGCAAAGGAAAGTGTTCCCGAAGCCAATCTTTTTTTGGATCAGCCTGGCCCCTCCTATCATGGCCTGAATGACGATGTTCATTTTGACCTCACAGATTTTCTCGCTGACTCCGATGGGAAACAAAACTATTGAAAATCGTTATGACATTTAATTAAATGTATAATAGTTTAATTTTTTGCAAAAACTTTTTCTTGTAATATATATAAAACATTTCATGTAATATATTAATAAATGCTTTATGTCTTTGGCAACACAATATGTTAAACTTTGAGAAAAATGACGGAGATGCATGTCTGGTTGACAGTGCAACAACACATTCGATTTTTAAAGAGAAGAAATATTTCTCGAATCTCAAGTTACACGAATTTGTTGGAAGCGTAAATACTTTATCTGGTAGTGCAAAGATTATTACGGGTTATGGTAAANCGATTTTTAAAGAGAAGAAATATTTCTCGAATCTCAAGTTACACGAATATGTTGGAAGCGTAAATACTTTATCTGGTAGTGCAAAGATTATTACGGGTTATGGTAAAGCAATTTTTTCAATGCCAAGGGGTACAAAATTTGAAATAAGTAATGCTCCCTGAAGTCGTGTAGGAACTCATTGAGTTTCAGAGATATTCGTATGAATGGATATCACATTGAAACAAAGAATAAAAACGACATTGAATATCTTTGTATTACATCAGAAAAGAAAGCAATTTTGAAAGAATTGCCTATGTTATTTTCTAGATTATATTGCACGAAAATAAATACAGTGGAATCATATATTATGATGGACCCAAAATACATTAATACATTTAAAGTATGGCATGAAAGACTTGGGCATCTGGGCTCAGTTATGATGAGAAGAATTGGGCAAAATTATGGCCACCCATTGAAAAATGAAAAGATTTTTCAACCGGGAGAGTTTACGTGTATTACATGTTCTCAAGGAAAACTCATTTCTCGACCTTCACCAGCTAAAATTGGAAATGAATGTCCACATTTTCTAGAAAGAATACATGGTGATATATGTGGACCTATACATCCAATGTGTGGACCATTTTGATACTTTATGCTATTAATTGACGCATCCTATAGATGGTCACATGTTTGTCTATTGACAACTCGAAATATGACTTTTGCAAAATTCATTGCCCAAATTATAAAGTTAAGAGCAGAACTTCCTGATGCTGTTATAAAGAAAGTTAGATTTGATAACGCTGGTGAATTCACTTCCCAATCTTTTAATGATTATTGTCTATCAATGAGAATTGATGTTGAACATTATGTTGCTCATGTTCATACACAAAATGGCATGGTTTAGTATTTTATTAAAAGATTGCAACTCATTGCAAGGCCATTAATATTGAGAACGAAGCTCCCAATTTCAGTGTGGGGACATATTATATTGCATGCAGCGACTTTGGTCCAGATACGACCAAATCGCATATCATGAATTTTCTCCATTTGAATTAACATCAGGGAAAATGCCAGATGTATCCCATCTCCATGTTTTTGGATGTGCGGTTTATGTTTCTATTGCCCCACCGCAAAGAACGAATATAGGGGCACAAAGGAGACTAATAATTTATGTAGGATATACGTCACCAAGTATAATTATATACCTTGAACCGTAAACTGGTGATTTATTTACGACACGTTTTGTGGATTTTATTTTTAATGAAGATGAATTTCCAACGTTAGGGGGAGAAATTAATCAAGTATTAAAAGATATTGCATGACATACACCATCGATGTTGCATCTTGATCCCCTACAAATCAAAGGGAACTGGAAGTTCAGAAAATTGTGCATTTGCAAAATTTGGCAAATCAATTACCAAATGCGTTTACGGATATTAATAGAATGACAAAATCATACATCCCTGTTGTTAATGCCCCATCAAGAATTAATATTTCAGAAGAACGAGTTAATGAACACAAAATTAAATCAAAAAGGGGAGGCCAATGGGCTCGAAAGATATAAATCCCCGAAAGATAAATAACTTGGGAGAACAAAGTGAAAACTTATAAAAATCCCCGATAGATAAATAACTTGGGAGAACAAAGTGAAAACTTTCCAGAAGAAACGTTTAAAGAAAAACGTCTAAAGGACAAAGATGAAAATACTATAGAAGAGACGTGTAAACAAAATCTTCCAGAAAATGAAAATCCTCTCGAAAGGAAAATGATCCCAAAAAATATGAGATTTCTATTAATTATGCCCAAGATGGGAAATTATGGGATATAAGTGAAATAGAAGATATTAGTGGAATATTCTCATTTTCTATAGCAAAAGAGATTGATCAAGATGATCCAAACCAACATCTGTATTAGAATGCCAAGAAATGCCTGACTGGGGAAAATGAAAAATATTTTCCTACACGGAGACATTGGAACGGTATAAAACATATTTTCCGTTACCTACAAAGTATAGTTGATTTATGATTATTTTATTATAGAAATTGTCTTCTTGGTCTAGTTGGATTTGCAGATGCAAGTTATTTATCAGACCCACATAAAGCTCGATCTCAAACCGGTTATGTTTTCACATTTGGCGGAACTTCAATTTTGTGGCGTTCGCATAAGCAAACTTTGGTCACTACTTCGTCAAATTACGCAGAGAAAATTGCACTTCATGAAGCATGTAGAGAATGTATTTGGATAAGATCATTAACTCATCACTGCCAAGAAGCAAGTGGTATTGGTATCAATAAGAAGCCAACGATATTATTCGAAGATTATGCCGCTTGTGTCGTCCAACTCAAAGAAGGTTATACCAAGAGTGATCGGACAAAACACATTCCACCAATATTCTTCTCATAGATCTAAGAACTCGAGAAAAACAAAGACGTAGACGTGCAATATATCCGCTCATGTGAAAACGCAGCCGATCTATTCACGAAAGCTCTTCCTATATCAACTTTCAGAAAACATATTCGAAGTATCAGGATACGTCATCTTCGTGAATTTTGAGAAGAGATGGAGATCATTTATTTCAGGGGGAGATTACACCACTACACTCTTTTTCCCTTATTACGGGTTTCATCCCAACAATTTTTTCAGTAATAAGGTTTTTAACGAGGCAGTAGACGACACATCTTTGGTGATGAATACTCACGGGGAGTGTTAAATAATGTGATTATTTATCACTTATCCTAACATATGGAAACTATGTGTCTTATTGCATGTGAAAAGGTTATAGGTGTTATCACAAATGACATTAATCTTTGCTTTCTATCAAACACTTAAGTGATGTGTTGTCTCTTCTTCATTTAGTTTACTCACCTATAAATAAGGTAGAGTTCTAACATATGTAATCTTATCAAAAACATCAATCAAAAGGCTTTCTTATCAATTCTCATATCATAGGAGAATATCTCTCATTTCCATAAAATGTTTCTATATATATATATAAACACAATTATATATATTATATTATAATTATTTATCGTTGATGTCTCAATTCTTCGAGATTCTTTTTCTTTTTTGTGATATTTTAAAAAATTAAACTAATCCATTATAATTTATATAAATTAAATTACGATTTGAGTTATGTTCGGATTTATTATTATCATAAATATTTGTTAAATTTTAATTTACTTAAATATATTTATTGGATTATTCTTTAGTATTTATTTTTATACAATAATTAAATTGAATTTTTTAAAATATATTTTATTGATAAATTTGGATAGAATAAACTCTTTATTTGAATAAATAAAATTTTTATTAAAAAAAACGATTTTTGTCATTTTGAATAAGTTGAGTATTTATTTAAATTATAAAAAAAATTTTTTATTAAAAATATATCGTTCTACGAAACCAATTATAATAATCAATGAAAAATTAATATAAATATGTTTAGTAATAAGTTTAAGATATTAAAATTTTAAAATAAAAAATAACGTAGAAAAAATATGGGTTTAACATGTGATCTTCGTTGATTTCTCTTTTAATATATAAGAGGTAAGTTAAGTATTTATTTAAATTATAAATAAATATTTTTATTAAGAATATATTGTTTGATGATATGAATAATAAAAATAAATTAAAAAATTAGATATAAATTTGTTTAGAAATAAGTTTAAGATATATATTTTTTAAAAATTATAATGTAAAATTTTTTGGGTTTAACATGTGGTCTCTAGTGACTTTTTTTTAATATATAAAAAGATTGATAAAAAACCCAACAAACTCAAGAAAAAATATTTTAATGAAATAATTTTGAATATATGATTTGTAATATAAGCTTCTTAAAAAAAAGTGTAATAGACAGATTCATTATTATTTTTCAACAATTTATATAAATATAGGAAACAAGATCAAATTCGAATTGTAAAATAGTAACCAACATTTACACTAATACAAAATATTATACTACGTATCCTATTTAAGAAAATTCGCTATCCACAATTTGCAAAATATGAAGATTCTTTCACTAATAGGAATTTAATGGTTTTGATTGGTTATCCAATTGATTTAGTTCATATTCACACCAATAAAGAGGAAAACATAAGTAAACATTTCAGCTCAAAATACAAAATATAATTTTTTAAAATATTATATAGTTAACTCCAGTTAAATGAATAAGTTTCCTTTAAAACGATATTATAATTTAAAAATAATTAGAACTCTCTTGATTATATCAGTGGTCGTAGAGTATCTCTGACAAAAAATCACTGATTTTGCTGTCGATCTGTTTTCTTTCTTCATTTCTGGTTATTATCACCTCCGATCATGTCAGATTCACCATTGCATGTCGCTATAAACTCGCTATCTCTTGAGGAAGATGAATCGTCTCTGGTGTTGTCCGATACACCGAGTTTGATTGGTCGCTTGATAAACCCAAGCCATCAAAAGATGTTCGATCTGATCTACTCGATGCCGAGAAAGTGGGGAGTTTACGATCGAGCAAGAGGTATTGCTCTTTCCCGAGACAAATTCCAGTTTGTGTTCCGCTATGAAGAAGACCTCAAGCGTGTCTTAAAAGTTGGTGTTTGGATCCTGAATGGAGTTTCCGCCGAACGATTACTTAGACATTTTACCTGTTTAGATCCGGCTTCGTAACTTTCTGGTCAACTTTTATTCTTACAAGTAAATCGAAGATCTTGCATCCGAAGTTGGTCATCCCACTGTAGTTGCTTATGATCCGGACCGTCCTCAAGTTCAAGATTATGTTTGCGCTCAGGTTTTTATCGCTGTCTCAAAACCAGTTCGCCGAATTAAAAATCTTCGGCTTCCGCATGGAGAAACTATTCGCGTTTCCTATGAGTTTGAAAGGATTCGACGAAGATGTTACAATTGCCAGCGCTTAACTCATGATCGCAACTCGTGTCCTTTTGTCTTCACTCCAGCCTCCAACTCCTCATCAAATCCATCTCAACCACCTCCACTCATCAGTCCTACGGATCCTCTATTTTGGAATAGTAACAGAGGAACAAACAGGCATAAATCCAATCACAGGGAACCAAAGCATTACTAAGGAAGTTCTTGATTACATGTGCTTATATTTGATAATAGATAATGGCTAGAAAACAAAGTTAAAGCCTCTCGAATTCAGTCTACGGTTCAAAACATCAAGAAGAGAATTGATAAACAGAGTTCATTGAAGCAATTGGAGGTTGAAAAAACCGTCCATACTACTGACCTTGAGAAGGGAAAGGGAATGGTATTCGATTATATAACTCATGATGCGCTCTTTGATGATTTCCCTAAATCTCAAGGCGTTTTAGAAGATGCTTCCGACTCTCACATCACTAATCGCAAAGCTGTATCAGAGTCCACCTGATACACGCTGAGTTACGTGAAACCGCCCTTGGAGATGTATCCGTCCACGGTCGACTACGATGAAGCGGCCTCAACGTCCAAAGCTCTTAAACCTACGATCAAATGGAATGAGGTTCGTTATTCGTCGACCAAACAGAGATAAAAATAAGAACAGTCGAGAGAGAAATGGGAAAGGGAGAGCGTTGGTCGATGGATTTGAAGTTGGGGTCGTCTTGTATAGCCGGTACGGAACACCGGCGTACGAAAGAGAAGTTGCGCGCGTTCCTTCGACCGAATCTTCGCCAAAGTTGACACCTTTGCTGGAGTCTCTCTTTTGGGTGAGATGATGAAGATCAGTCGAGAGGGAATGACGAAAAGGCGAGATCTGGTCGAGGTTGGTCGATGGTGGTCGCCGAACACGTACGGTACGGCCTCGCCGGGCCGTACAAGGCTTTCCTTGAGAGATTTCTTCGCATAAACGAACTCCGATGGGGCTGCAACTTTGAGGGGTTGAGTCTTGAGGTAAATGATGCAGATTGATAGGAATAGAACCAGCGGTTGACGGCGGAGGAAGGAGAACGACGGTGGTGTCAAGGAAATGGGCGACGGGTGGTGATGGAATGGTGAAATGAGGGAAAATGAAGGGGAATGAAACGAGAGGACCACCAAGGAGGATGACGAACCCTTGGATACACCTAATGATCTAATTTATAACTCACTTAGATCGCACAAGATATGACACACTCATGCGTGAGCTAACAAGAGAGAACTTCTCGGTTTTGATTTCAAAAATGCTAGCTAAGGAGAAAGTTTCTCAAACACAATGTTTTTAAATACTAAGGAAGAGAGGAAGCCCTAAACATGAGGGACAAAACACAAATAACTAAGGGTAAAACGACAAGGTCTCAAAGAGAGAGTAACGGCTATATTGCATAAGTGATGAAGCGCTTTGTCTTGGGACCTTGAGAGTTGGTTCATGTGCAATGGGCCTCATTAAAAACCTTGGTGGAAAAACTCATTGGGACAAAACCCACCAAAGGTAAAAGAGTACCCCAAACCATCTCTATATGGGTTTAGTTCCTTGAAGATGAAAGGAGAAAGATGTGTGCATCCGGCTCCCTTTCCTTCAAGAAGTATAAAGTCATCTCCAAGTCTTCACATGCGTGCATGATAGCTCCAATAAGCCTCTTTGCTTGTGCTCTAGTGATGGGACCAGTTGGTGCTTAGTGAGATGGTTCTTCTTCGGCCAAGATTGGTTCCTTGTCGTCCAAGCGTGTATCATCCC
>OVAO01001492.1:985-12523 GCA_900406285.1 Biscutella auriculata
ATAACCAGTGTTACCAGTAGAACCATAAAGTTATTCAATTTTGGTTTCTGTCTAATCTGGACAAAAACTTAAACATAGTGGTACTAGTAGAACCGAGTATGAAAATTTCACTATAACCATTACGACCAGTAGAACCAGAAATAACATGTAGACCTAGTCTTTTCAGTAGGACATACATTACTAATAGGACCATATTACTCGGGTATAATGCTTCTAGTATTTTCAGTAGGACTACGTTATCATAAATTCATTTTTCTTGTTTTTCTAGGATTATCCTAACGAAAATCATAAATTATCTTTGTATTATAGTCTCCAACACAATGCTAAAACATAACTCAAACAACAACAAACTAACATAATTTACAAATAAACTAACATAAATCACACATATCATAATAACACACATAAGTGTTCTAAATACATACACTTACAAGATGAATAAGTCCCAATATCTCTAAATGTATCCTTCACATGCACAGTAACAAAAGAACCAGAAGAAGAAGAAAAGAAGAAGAAGAAAAAGAAGAAGAAGAAAAAAAGAAAGAAGAAGAAAATCAATGCTATAGTACAATTGGTTGCTGGATAATAAAGGAATTAAATTTAAAACTAAATTAATTTTTGCTCATTTTCTCTACATNGTGCACAATAACAAAAGAACCAGAAGAAGAAGAAAAGAAGAAGAAAAAAAAAAGAAAGAAGAAGAAAATCAATGCTATAGTACAATTGGTTGTTGGATAATAAAGGAATTAAATTTAAAACTAAATTAATTTTTGCTCATTTTCTCTACATAAATCGATGGATTGGAGGGAAAATGAAGGAAGAGTAAGATGGTCTTCACATATTTCATTAAGTGTATGTGGCACACGTGAAATGTATTGAGCAAAAATATGAAACAATTTTTTCTTTCATTAAGTGTACTACAGAAATTGACTCGGCCGCTGACTTAGAAAGAAACTAGATCTTTTTATTATTTTTTTTGGATATATTTGCACATTATCAAATATTAATTCAGATGTTCTATTTTGTTGGGTCATTTCTACTATATTCCTANGTGAAATGTATTGAGCAAAACTCAAATGTATGAAACAATTTTTTCCTTCATTAAGTGTACTACAGAAATTGACTCGGCCGCTGACTTAGAAAGAAACTAGATCTTTTTATTATTATTTTTGGATATATTTGCAATTATCAAATATTAATTCAGATGTTCTATTTTGTTGGGTCATTTCTACTATATTCCTATTTTCTACATTTTCGTCCATCTTCTGTACCATGAATACCAAAAAGTCCAGCCAAAAATCTCCAATGGAGGGAATAAAAAATCTCATATACTTAAAATTTTGGATATAGGTTGGATAGTTTTGGGCCTTAATATTTGGGGTTCGTGTCTGGGAAAAAAGAAAAAACTCTAAGTCTTATCGGCCCATAGCGAAAAAACCCTAAGGGTTGAAACCTTATATAAAAAGACTCATTATGCGCCGGCGAAAAGTTTCAGCTCGGCTCTTCCTCATAGTAATCCGGCGACAAGAAAATGGTTGCGACGAAGAAGACAAAGAAGTCCCATGAAGGAATCAANAAAAAAGAAAAAAACTCTAAGTCTTAGCGGCCCATAGAGAAAAAACCCTAAGGGTTGAAACCTTATATAAATAGACTCATTCTGCGTCGGCGAAAAGTTTCAGCTCGGCTCTTCCTCATAGTAATCTGGCGACAAGAAAATGGTTGCGACGAAGAAGACAAAGAAGTCCCATGAAGGAATCAACAGCAGATTAGCTCTGGTGATGAAGAGTGGAAAGTATACTCTAGGCTACAAATCTGTTTTGAAATCCCTTCGCAGCTCCAAAGGTAAATAACATTAACCTTTCTTCATAGATTTGAATATATCTTGTTCTTCTCTGTAACCATGTTTGAATAATCTGTTCGTTTAGGTAAGCTGATACTTATATCAAGCAATTGTCCACCGTTGAGGAGATCAGAGATTGAGTACTATGCAATGCTTGCCAAAGTTGGAGTTCATCACTACAATGGCAACAATGTCGATTTGGGTACTGCTTGTGGTAAATACTTCCGTGTTTCATGCCTCAGCATCGTTGATCCAGGTGATTCCGACATCATCAAGGCACTTCCTGGAGATCAGTGATTATCATGAATTTGCCTTGTGTTTATCTCTCTGCTTTATGATGTTAATGTCTTCTTCTTCATTAAAGACTTCATGTTAGCTTTCTAAACAAGATTCCTTAATGGTTAAATCACATTTTCGTCTCTCTTGATCGATTCATCTATTACACGATAGGCTTAATTTTTCTTCAACCTCTTTGATTAAATTTCTTATGCACGACGTTATTATATTATAAATCAAAATGGCAAAGCTTATTTCATAAAATGTGGTTGCTCAAGTAGAGTGAAAATTTAAAACACTATCTAAAAATATTAGTCTTGTGTTACAACACTAGACCAAATGATATCTTTAAAACACCAAAATATTCAGTCAAGTTTCTCCAAAATCTTCGTTGTCTTCATTATCGCCTCTTGTGTTTGCTCTCTCTTTCATCTTCATTATCGTTTGTTCAGTCCTTTCTGCAGCATGGTTTAACTCCACAACATATCTTACCTTCGACATAAAAATGGACAATCCCATCATCTTTCACATGTCTATGGGCTATACCAGTTCTTGATCCTGATGATGACCATGACATGTATAATGCTTCCAAGTCTTCAACTGAGAACCCATTGTTACTTAGGTCCAGAATCTGCAATTGGTTAGCCATTGCAAGAGCTGTCGAAAGCTCTTTGATCGTATGGTTCTTGTTTGGTAAACTAAGACTACTAGAGGTTGCAGCTTGTTCCTCTGTATGCTCGTCTTCACTGTCTGCAACTTCGAGAGCATCACACTCCATATTGGTTTCACATAATTCTTTTTCTTTGTCCGGGTTCTGACAATGGTGTTTGGTCGCAACTCTCTGAGCTTTGTCCATTGAGGTGAACGATTCATATTTTCCATGTTCTTGTTGTCCCAATTCTGAGATTTCCTTCACAGATTGGCCAAACACAGTCTCATCTATCTTATTAGCATTCTCGGAAAGATTAAGCTCTTCGAGATTCTTATTATCTGCAGAGCATTTACTTGATATTTTAAAAAGGATAAGGTATTTGGTTCAATACAGAACTGTTTGAATTATGGAATGTATTAGTACATACCTGAAAGTGCTTGAATTATGCACAGAATTCCACTAAGCTTCAGATGACACTTGTTTAGAATCAGAACTTTCAAATTTGAACAAGGATTTGTAAGAAGCATCCCCAGTGCATTGATACCCTGTTTGTATATTATTTCGAGGAGCTAGTTATGCATTGACCAAATAGAATTTAGTAATTTACAGTAACTGGAAAATGGTTTCAGAGCTTGGGAATGATAATAGATTCACGAGTTTGACGTATTGCAAAATTGTTTAGTTATTCTATCTCCATTTCAGCCTCAATAGAGTTTAAATATATGGAACTACTTAGGGAGAAAAGAGCTTTAGAAAACATACCTCTTCAGTGATTGGATTTCCTCCAACATTGAGTTCAAGCATGCTAGAAGTTAAAGTAATATCTTGGACGAGCTTAAGAAAGAAAGGAGACGCTAGTCCACAACATGAAAGGTCGAGCTGCACAGTTTCTTCCTTCTGATAACATAAAGATTCAGTGACTTGTATAGCCCCGTCCTATAATAATATGCTTAGCATCGTCAGATGAGAAAGGATGCATTTATCACAATTATAAGAGCTAAATTTGAAGGCTTTGCATATTATCACCGTTCCTATTCCACTGCTGCCAACCAAAAGTTTTGACAATGATGGACTCTTAACAAGCGTGGAAAGGCTATCAACAACTTGGCTGCTCAGCTTTATGCCATTCATGCTCAATTCAGCAAAGCTGTAATTGTTTAATATATGATAGTGTTAGATTGAGTACGTAAATTGAAAAAAAAAACAGCTTTATGAATTTTCTTTTAACCTGCTTAGAGTAGCCAGTTTAGCCAACAGGATTTGAATAGCACTCCCTGAAACAGGATTGTTATAACCTGCCATAGACGGTTTCACCAACTTAAGCAAAATGAAATCAGATAAAAAGGATGAACGTCAAGAACAAATTAGAAAGTGTACCTATACAGAGTTGTGAAAGTCCTGACTCTGGATCCAAAGCATTGGCAATCTTTTGGATTGTTCTTGATGTGAGTAAACAATGTTCTACATTTAAACTGTAAAGTCCTAAGAAGCAAAAGAAACACATAAACAGTGAAAGGAAGATATGAGTTCATATCACTAATTTAATAATAGGTATCTCATATACCTACTAGGTTTATAAATCACGTATGACACCAAGAAAGAAAACATACCATCAGACATTAGATATTGTACATGACAATCAAATTAAAAAAAAAAAAAAAAAAAAAAAAAAAAAACTTTNCAATTTTTCAGGATTGTTGAGAGGTATGATCCACAAGAATCTGTAAGTCGATTCCTGGACACATTAAGGACTTCCAGCCGAGTGAACAGAACAGGACATTCACAGATCTGGCAGAGAGGACAGAGGAGTATATCAAACTAATACGTACAAAACATGAAGATGTGAAACTTTCTAACATTGGGCCTAGTAGTCTACCTGAAACAAAGCAGTTGGACCAAATCGATTGCAATGCAAATCCAAAATTAAAGCACCATACATCTGGCTTGATGAGGCAAAAAGTAGTTTCAGTTTCTCCATTGTTCCATTCCCTAAGACCATGGAAAATAAACACAGTGGAATTTTTTAATGGCTCCTTCTGATCAAACCGACTAACTCACATAAGCCAGCTCATTAAACTAGGTAAGATGTCCGCGGCGACTTTCACCTAGCATATTGTGGGAGAGATCCAACATAGCAACTGCATTGTGGACATGGAGGGCACGAAATAACGGAGCTGCTGATATGTCTTGCAGTTCACATTCTGACACATTTATATCATCCTCTACCTGATAAACATACATAGAAATAACTATTCATATTATACACCAAATAAAGTGATAATTTGTAACTAAGAAACTATATCATCTACTGAACGGAAATATTTCGGGTAATGTGCTTTCACCTCTGATATATATAATTTCTTAAGCAACTTTATACTGGGTTTCTCGGACAACTTCTGGCAGCAGTCTATGTATAGTGTCATCAGACGCTTGTGCACCCAGCCTGCAACAAATTAATTATACAGCTGCTTCAGCTTTATAAACAAAAGGGGAGAAGCCGTGATCATACTCTTAAAAACCTATACAGCAGTTTAGCCTCACTTCTGTAGAAAGTGAAAGAACAATTTGTGATGAACGAGATTTATAATTAGATCAGCTTGACAATCACACATTCAAATTTAATAAGTATATCTCATTTGTACCAACAAAATACTTACCATTAATAGAAGCTTCAATAACAACATTTTCAGAAGAGCCCGTGAGGATCTCATATAAATCCAATGGTTTCAGAACTCTGCCACCATATTCCAAATGATGAATGATCGGCAACAGACCTAATGAAACCAAAATTGGAGGTTCAAAGATTCAAACAACTGTTAGAGCCCACAAATTTTATACAGTAAAATTTTATCCTTAAAGATGTGCTACGATATACGGGAATAATATTAAATAAGGAAGTGATAAGAGGTATAGAGATTGGTAAATAGTGGATCATGGATTCGAGCTAAACTTTTGCTGAGAAGACAAAAAGTACGCAGACCTTTAGATTTCTCATCGTCAGGCATCTGTAAATAGTATAAGCAGGTGAGTTCCTCCTTCACAGACTCATCACAGTGAGGACTCGAGTCTAAGGTCATGTGTTCATTTTCAATTTCAATTTCAATTTTTATTTTTTGCTGCAAAAAGTAAAACACATAGTTATATGAATGGAAGAAGTAGAATTAAGGACCAGATTAAGTTGCTCACATCTTCAGTTTGGGAGTAAGCGCGGAAATTCACGGGAGCAGCTCCAGTTTCACGATACGTGCTATTCGAGTCTCCGGCTTCACATTGAGATCCTCTTTTACTACAACCAGCTGTTTCAACAGCTTTATTATTGCTCAAAGGTCTGCAATTGCTGATATTTGGAGACACTTTAGTGGAATGGAGAGATGTATACGACCAAGAACCTTCCTCTACATTATCTCGGATGGCATAATTTTCCGTATAGTTAACAGCACCATAAAAATACATACTTTCCTCAGAAGCCCCCTCATCCTGCCTTGGAACTTTATGAAAACTGCCTTTAGGACATCCCAACTCATATTCGGTTTCACTTTCATCGTCAGAGAGGATAGCACGAATACGCTTGCGACCATCAACTGTCTGCTGAGAACATGCTACTGCAGAAATATCTTTCTTGGTCTGATCAGTGCTAACATCTTGTTTTCCTGAAACTTGTTTCTTTTTGACCAGACGTTTTCCAGGCGGAAGAAATGAAATTAGTGGAACGTCATCATATGCTTCATCCAGATCTGCTAGTGGTTCTGAACTACGTAAGTTTGATGTTGGGGGCTCTGGTGAGCTACATGCATTTGGTCTATCATCAATATTCTCATGCCCTTCTGAGTCGGTTTCAGAGCATTCATTTTGTGTACCACATTCGGTTCTCTCACCATGTTCTGACTCCTTCAGATTTTGTATTTTTGATTTCAGCTCCCTAAACAGTAGAATATATCTATGAGAAAAATGAAATATCTGAAACGGCAAACCTTCCACCAGATTTGATTTGTATCTATATTTAACCCAGCGACTATATACTAAAGATTACCTGGCTTGTTCAGCATTCCCAAATCTGATCATATGGCTATAATGCATATGTTCCAGTGCAGAAATCTGAACTGAAGGAAGATTAGCTTTTAAAGCAATTCTGCAGAATCACATGAGAATAAATCCAAAAAGACCATTAGTTAATTCATTAGCATTAGATACATGTGTGCATTCCCGTCCGTGTATATGATGTGTTTGTATATAGCAATAGAAACAAAATATATTGAAAATGCAAATTATCCACAGTGATTATGTAAAGTACTGATTCGATATACATACATTATTTATCCATAAGCTAATAGTGCTATAATTCTTGAACTTAGTTAAGAGGAGACCCCAACAAGCAGTTATCACCCCTCACATTCTTATTTTCTCTTTTTTAAGCGTTACTTCAAATTTCTAACAATGAATTATATCTTCAGCGCAGAGTCATATTGTGCACTGGAATTGTTAATTTTCTCAATGAAGATTAATAAGTAGATTTAGGTGGATTGAATTACAAACGAGAACCACTCAGCAGCTCAAATGCACAATTTGATAAAGTACTCTCTTATATAGATTAGTAACAATTGGATTTACCTGTATCCCTCTTCATATGCTTGAAGTGCTCCTGTCCATTCACCAACATAGTCCAAACTATTACCTATATTAATTTTCGCTAGTGCTTGACCCTACAAGAGGCCAGCATAAGTGAATTAGCATCAAGAACGAATCCAAAAAAAAGTAAATCTGTGTTCTTCCACACAACATGTTGTCAATCAAAATTGAAACAATTAAGCATGGAAACAAACAATCTCACCTCCAGATTACTGATTGCTTTGTATCCCACATAACTTCTATCGAGCCACTTCAGGGACTTTTTGAAATTTCTGAGCTTTTGGTAAGACTCTCCAACAACCAAGAAGGCATCGCTTAGCTTTTCCTTATCACAGAGTTCATCTGATATTCGCTTCTTTTTCTTTGAAAATTCAAGATGCTAAGACATTCAAAGAAGAAATAGCAACCCTTTTAATTGCATGCAGAGATTAAATGCCTGTTATTAAAAATCAGTTTCCTTCTCAAACTTTCAAAAGTGTATTACGAGTCAATGGAACTGTGGCGCAGATGCTTGGATCATAGACTGCTCAATAACCGTAAGATACAGAAACAAGCAAGGGGTTTCTAAGAAATATACAATAAAACTCACCTTCAGCCATGCAAAGACCATGCTAGATTTCTCAATAAGACGTTCAAGACAAGCATGTACATGGAGCATAGACTTCCGTTCCTCCGAAGTGCCTTTGGCATTAGTCATTTCTGCAGACAACTTCTTAAGCAAAAGTTCTTCAACCCTCAATTCATCCATAACTTTAATGGCTTTCTTGACTGTCTTGATATTTTGCTCTATCTGTTCAACCAATGCACTCTCGTCTTGCATAGATTTTGCTAGAGTAGAAGCTTTACCATAACATAAAAGTGCGTTGTTGTACTTTTGTGTCCTGTAGTGTAATTCAGCGAGATTGATATACCCCTTGGCTTCTCCTTGGCAATGTTTTATGTTATGGCAGATATTGATATCCATCTCAATGTGTTTCTTTGCTTCATGCCAACTTCTCAGCTCCATGAAAACATTTCCAAGGTTATGATGAAGCCTACTACGCATAGCATCACATTCTTTCACCTCCTCTTCATCACAAATCTTCAGCCCTTCGTTGAGAATATTGCGGGCAGCGACGGGATTATCAAGATCAAGGTCAAGCATACCGATGTTGTTATGTGCATTAGTATACTCTTCAAGAAAGCTGCTAGATTGGTCAAGAGGTGGTCTCTCCTTGAGAACGTGTGCAAGTTCCATGGCTTTCTTAAAGTACTTTTTAGCACTCTGAACGGCATCACAATCATCATCAGACCTCAAGAACATTTCATGGTAAGTACGACCGAGTTGAGTACATGCTCGTTGCTTCTCCACAGTGTCATTAACGTCTTCAGCAAGCTGTAAATGCTTCTCCTGCAACAACCAGAAAAGAGACAATAGATCAGCTAAAAAAGAAATTCGATTAGCTGGTGACTGGTATGAGACAAAACTGGAACATCATACACACTATTCCTAAGTGGCACATGAATCTTCCTAACTATACAGTATTCAGTTCCACAATCCGAATAGTACATGACATCGCCAAAAACCATAAAGTATCCTAAACAGCAAAATGTATCATGAAAGCCGACGATATGCATGTTGAAACAGCAGATGATCCAAACGGCTTACCTGATAAATTAAGGCTTCACCGAAATCTTCGAGGCGGAGATAGATTTCGCCAAGAGACTGACAAGTAGGTAACAAATCCTTGTCAGGTAAGTACTTAACGGAAATATCGTAATCGATCTGAAACCACTTGAGAGCCTCAATGTACTCTCCATCATTCTTAAGGATGTCGCCGACATTGTTAGCCCACCTCGCCTCTTCGTCCCGGTTACCAACTTCCGTCGCTTTTTGGTACGCCCTCTTCGCCGCAGCTACATCTAACCGGCCCATCGTTGACTGCCGTTTCTCTATTCAATGATTCTCACTAGTCTCTCTTTAACGAAAGATCTTGTTTCCTTCCTTGGAATTTCAGAATCATCGAAATTTATTTCTCTGGGATTTTGATAGTCACATTTTTCTATATTCTCGTCAATCGGTGATGCCAAATCCCAAAAAGTCCCGCCAAAAAAGTTTCAAAGGGCAAATAAAAAAAAAACTCAATTACTTACATTTTGGGTTTAGTATGGATACTTATGGGCCTTAGGCCTCATATCTGAGGAGACAAAAAACCCTAAGGTTATAACTTCCCGGGAGTATATATACTCTCAATTTAATCTTCAGCTCGACCCCGAAGGCCTCTTCCTCCTAGTAATCCGGCGACACGATTTACCGGCGACAAGAAAATGGTTGCGACGAAGAAGACAAAGAAGTCCCATGAAGGAATCAACAGCAGACTAGCTCTGGTGATGAAGAGTGGAAAGTACACTCTAGGCTACAAATCTGTTCTCAAATCCCTTCGCAGTTCCAAAGGTAAATTACACAAACATTTCTTCCTAGATTTAATCTTTCGTGTTCATCTTCGTAACCATATTTGAATGATTTACTTGTGTAGGTAAGCTGATACTGATATCAAGCAATTGTCCACCGTTGAGGAGATCAGAGATTGAGTACTATGCAATGCTTGCCAAAGTTGGAGTTCATCACTACAATGGCAACAATGTCGATTTGGGTACTGCTTGTGGTAAATACTTCCGTGTCTCATGCCTCAGCATCGTTGATCCAGGTGATTCCGACATCATCAAGGCACTTCCTGGAGATCAGTGATCGTCATGAATATGCCTTATGTTTATCTCTCTGCTTTATGATATGCAATGTCTTCTTCTTCATTAAAGACTATCATTTTAGGTTTCTAAACAGGATTACTTAATGGTTAATCACATTTTCGTCTCTCTTGATTGATCCATCTATTACACGATATGCTTAAAAGTAAAGAGAAAAATTCGTTAAAAGACATGAATGTTAAATTCTCTTACATTATCTAAAAGCATCAGTCTTGTGTTTATAACACTTAACCCAAATTAAATATTGAATCACCAAAAAAAAGGATTCTTGTGGTAAGCTTTCTACGTTTTCAGAGTCAAGTTTCTCCAATCTTCTTCAGCGATAACTTTTTCTTTGTCTTCATTATCGCTTCTTCTCTCTTCTTGACTATCTCTTTCATCTCTTCCCGAAACTTAGCTTCTATCTCCTCCAGTTCTTGTCTTAACCTTTCTTCTTCCTCCAAACTTACTGGTTCGTTTGCCTCTTCTGCTTCTTGATTGGAACTCCCGTCTTCTCCTTGAAGGCCGTCCACACACTGCTTATCCTCCTCATCTGATCGTGGACAGTCCGAGGTCGATGATTGACTAAGAGACTCGCATGCATCATGAAAAGCAGTCTCCTCTTGTCTCTGTGGCTTCGTTTCTGTCTGATGACATCTAGAGTTATGGTTCAGTTGCGAATGGATGAGATGATCGACTGTGACATCAGTTTTCCAGGTGGGTATCATGTTGACCAGTAGTATGTCAATCAGCTCGGCTATAAACTTAACGTTTTGGTCTGTTAACTCCAGTTGCTCAACCATCTCACTGGATACCTTTGAAGCAGTGTCACCTTCTTGATAGAACAGGAAATGAATGTTCCTCACACGTCCTGCAACGAGAAACAGTAATAGTTTCAGAATACGAAGATATCAAACAGTAGCTGCAGCTGAATCAAAACTCACCATTCTCATCTACTATACGAAGAATTAGGGACACAGACTGCTCATCATTTTCTTTACCCTTGAGGACAAAGAAATTTCCTTTCTTTGCGCGTCTAACCTCGATACACCTGGATCCAGAATTGTCACTAAAAGTAACAATAGGCAGGTTGTCTTCATCAAGATCTATAGACATGGTTCTACTACGCCGTGTTGTGGGAGGGCCTTCAGACATAAGGCAACGGTCTCCAAATGCGCCTTCTTTGGGCATTACAATGTCAGGAAGCGGCAAATTGTTCATTGTTAAACCATTCACCTGAAGAAAAGGGTCCGAGAGAAGCTCTTTTGCTGATAACCTCTCAGACGCAGGAAGCAAGCATTTTTCGATAAACTGCTTCACTTCTGGTTCTTGAACTTTGGAGAGTGAAGCTGGTTTTATTCCCTTGAAATCACCAAGAAACCAGACTTGGTTATATTCTTATCAATAAACTAATGACAGG
>OVAO01001494.1:0-15054 GCA_900406285.1 Biscutella auriculata
TTCTTCAATTAAAAAAGAAATGTTATTGAGTGGCACACAGAATAAGTCATGGCACGAAAGAATTAAAATTGTCTCTTTGTGGCATTTGAGAGAAGCTCTCATATATGGTAACACTACCGTGGCAAATATCAATCAAATTTTGTTTTGGTATTGTGAAAAATGGAGTTAGTTTTGGTGAAACTGAGTTAGTTTTTTTTTTTTAATTCCAATTCTGAAATTGGTTTCTGAAATTGGTTTAGCAGAGGATTTGGTGTTTGGTGGTTCGAATGATTTCGAATCTTTTAACAATAAAATAATAATAACAAAAAAAATGGACAGTAGAGTTGGACTCTGGTTGGACTTTGGCTCCAGCTCGAGTGGTCTTTTTGAGTATATGATTTATAAATTCTTCACCTTTCTCAACTGCTTCTTCTCACGGATCTTTTCCCGTCTGCGTAAAGACAAAGATTCCTCCACTTACCTCAGCTTCAATCATGTCTCCCTCTTACCGTGAGTTCTTCCACCCAGATCTGCAACACCAAACGTGCTTCTTCTTTTTCCTGCGTTTCTAGGTTTTCAGAGTAACTAAAGTTTCAATTTTTCTTCAGTGTAGCTCAGATGTTTTAGCGACATTGTATAGATCTATATGTTCTTCGTTTCAAAACCCAAAAATGGAGAATAACAACCTTGGTCTTCGCTTTCGCAAGATTCCTCGCCAGCCTGTTGCTCTTCCTAAGCTCGATCCTTTGGTATGCCCTTCTTTGTCTTCGAGCTTTCTTGGCTTTATCTTTTAAATTCTCGTCGCCTAATTTGTTGTTCCTCTTCGGTCAGCATGATGAAAATCTGGAACAGTGGCCGCATTTGAACCAATTGGTTCAATGCTACGGAACGGAATGGGTCAAGGATGTCAATAAGTATGGACACTATGAAACTACTCGACCTGATGCTTTCCAGAGTCAGATATTTGAAGGACCTGACACAGATACTGAGACTGGTAGGGATGCATGGCTTTTTCCTTCGATTTTACTTCAGTTATTTCTCTCTCACTACTTGTGCTTCTCCAGAAATCCGTCTTGCTAGTGCTAGGAGTGCAAACCTTGAGGACGATGTAGCCAGCATTTCTGGGAGACCCTTTTCTGATTCTGGATCCCCCAAGGTTTCCTTTTCCCTCTACGGCTCTTCTTTATTTCTCATTCTTTGGTTCTTACTGTTAACTATTAGTGCTATGCATTTTGCAGAACTTTGGGCAACCTCCCCTCCCTGCGTATGAACCAGCTTTTGACTGGGAGAATGAAAGATCTATGATATTTGGCCAGAGAACTCCAGAGTCTCCTGCTGCAAGCTACTCCAGGTTTTTGCATGTCACAGTGCTTTACCTGATCCTTTGATCCTTTTTTCTCAAAGTCTTGTTATTATTGTCTGATTGTCTTCTGTTCCTCTAACATCTCTACAGTGGATTGAAGATCTCCGTCAAAGTTTTGTCTCTATCTTTTCAGTCTGGCTTAGTTGGTGAGGACTCTGACTAACTGTTGGAGGGATCACTGTCTCCTTCCTGTAATCTTAGTTATTACAACCTTTTTAATTCTTTTTCTCCGCCATTCTCTTGAAACTCTGCAGAACCATTTTTTGGCTCGATTGCATTGTACAATCAAGAGAGAAAGGAGAAACTCTCTGAGGATTATTATTTCCATATTTTGCCAACGGGAATGCAAGATGTAATCCACTGATCTTTTCGTCTTTTCCTTCTCATGGGTTATATTAAAGTTGGTATAATTTAATCTCATTTCATTTTTTACAAAGTTGCTGCCACTTGTATATTTTCTTGCAGGCTAAACTTTCATCTGAAAACCGTGGAGTATTTTATCTAGACGCCCCATCAGCATCAGTTTGCCTGCTAATTCAATTAGAAAAAACAGCAACAGAGGAGGGAGGCGTTACAACATCTGTCTATTCCCGTAAAGAACCTGTAATTGTGGAAACCTTGACTTTCCTTTATGGTCTAGTGTCTCTTGGTCATGTTATTGCCTTAGTCTTAGAGATTGTGGCTCTCAACGTTTCTTTAGAGTGACCTGGACATAGCCTGTGGCTTACATTGTCATATAGCAGCTTTCTTTTCTGTGTGTTTTTGATTATATATTTTGGAATAGTCCTGGTGATAGCTGGATCTGTATATCAGAATATTAAGTATGCTGTTTGTGGTAGTAACTAAGTTCTTCGGTCATTTGCTAATCAGGTACACTTAACTGAGAGGGAAAAGCAAAAGCTGCAGGTCTGGTCTCGCATTATGCCTTACCGAGAGTCTTTTGCCTGGGCAGTTGTTCCACTATTTGATAATAATATCACCACAAACACTGGTGATTCTGCTTCCCCTAGCAGCCCTCTTGCTCCCAGTATGAATGCGTCAAGTTCTCATGAGGGTGTTTTTGAACCCATTGCAAAGATCACGTCGGATGGAAAACAAGGTTATTCAGGTGGAAGTTCAGTTGTAGTTGAAATATCTAATTTAAACAAAGTTAAAGAGAGCTACTCTGAGGAGTCAATTCAGGTAGGATGTTTAATTTCACAGCCACAATTTTATCATGTTCTTCGTAATTGTATTTACATTACTTTGAACTACATCTGGTGTAAATAGTTTTCATGTTAATTTCCTAGATATAGTTCAATTTGAACATTCTATTATGTCACTTGCTAAGTACCCTTTGGTTGGTCTTTCCTGAACTGGACATGCATATAAGCAATTCGAGCTTTGTTCTTTCTATATGCATGAACCAATTTGGGTAGCATTTGAGAGTCAGATCATGGTCTTCAATTCATGATTTTGAGGAAGTGAAGTCTCATATTTCCTTTCTTCTTTCTGAAATGTAGTTAGTGACGAGTATATTTACTAAATGCATTACAAGAAAACAAGATTTCCAAGCTGTATCCTCTTTTACTCACATAAAAATTTGAAGGTCTGAGTATAGTTTGGTATCCTCCTCAGTTTTACACTGCATGCTAATGCTATTTATGGATTAGACTGTACATTGCTGCTTTCATTTGGAGGAGAATTAAAACCAAAATCCCTATAAACTATCTTGATCACTTGGACATTTGGCACTTCCTAATGTACTATTGGCTAATAATCTATTCTTTTGGTTATTACAGGACCCGAAACGGAAGGTTCATAAACCTGTTAAAGGGATTCTAAGACTAGAAATTGAGAAACATCGGAATAGACATGGAGACTTTGAAGATCTATCTGAGAATGGAAGTATCATAAATGACTCTCTTGATCCAGCTGACCGCCTTGGTGACCTTACCCTTACGAAGTGTCCTAGTTCTGGTTCTGGTGGACCCCGTGGTAGCACTTCCAAGTGGAATTTTGAGGACACAAAGGATGTTTCGAGGAACCTAACAAGTTCAAGTGGGAATGTTGACTCAAATTGTTATTATGTAAGCATACCAGCATTCATTCTTTCTACTAATTTCTTGAACTTTCATCAACCTGTTTTCTCCTCGTGAGAGCCATCCTTGACCATCATTGTACTTTGGAACTAGCTACCTCCTGGTGGGATTCCAAACTACTTGCTTCTCAAGTTATCCCCAGTAATTAGGGACTCTTTATATTAGATTTCGGTTTGAAGAACATTGAAGTAAAACATAGATCATTGTATTTTCTAACTCAGTGATGAAGCTTGAAAGCTGTTTCTCTAGTCCTTATACCCGCAAATTTTCTGATTACCATCTTCTCATTCCAGGCTTTTGATTTTTGCTCTACGACAAGAAACGAGCCTTTTCTACATCTCTTCCATTGCCTTTATGTGTATCCAATAGCTGTCACTTTGAGCCGGAAGAGGAATCCTTTCATCCGTGTAGAGTTGAGAAAGGATGATTCAGATGTCCGAAAACAACCGCTTGAGGTAATTATTTTGATCCTCAACAATCCTTGAAATGATCATGCCTTTTCGCAAGTCTTTATTTAATTCTTAGTGTTGATTTGGCTAGGCAATCTATCCAAGAGAGCCTGGTGTTTCACTCCAGAAGTGGGCTCATACACAAGTCGCTGTTGGAGCTAGAGCTGCTAGTTACCATGATGAAATCAAGGTGTCTCTTCCTGCCACATGGACGCCATCATATCATCTGTTATTCACATTCTTTCATGTTGATCTCCAGACAAAGCTTGAAGCTCCAAGACCAGTAAGATTTACGTAGAGTTCTGTGTTTCTTTCACTTAGATGAATCTCGTCTCTAGTTACTGATTATCTTTCCTTTTCAGGTAGTTGTTGGATATGCATCACTTCCATTGTCTACCTATATCCAGTATGTATATGATATGGCACTAGCATTTTGTCACTACATTTTTTATATACTGCTGACAGAAGTATCTATGTTAGATTTCCTACCTTTAATGGATGCCTTTTTCATATGTATGTGCAAAAATGCTAGAATGCAAACCAAAATGAAATTTTAACTTGCAGTATTTCATTGATGTCAAAGTTATCTGAACAACTAATTAGACTGTTTTTAGATTCAGTAATACCAAGCTAGAGAAGTGTATGCCTTGGTTCAGTGAAAACTTTCTTGTTACTGAAAATTTATTTGATTACTAATGCAGCTCACGGTCTGATATATCTCTACCAGTTATGAGAGAACTGCTTCCCCACTATCTTCAGGAAACCACCAAGGTATGTTGTCCTAATGTGCATCTGTATCGGATATCATTTATGAAAGTTGAAACTTAAAAGCTGGGAAAGGGAATTTATGAAAATTATTCATTTATGAAAGAAAGAACAAAAACGTTAGAATGTTAAATAGGTTCTGTAGCTTATGACTTATTGAGGTGGTCGTTACTGACAAACACAACAAAATATACCCTGCCACCAAATTGAGAAGTAGAACTGATTAATCTGGGATTTTAACTGGGTGATATTAATAAATATTTGTTGGCAACTCCAAGCTTTCCCATTCCCAGATAAATACGATTGTGCACATCCTTCAAGAGATAAGAAAAGAATACCAGGGTATTTGTAGATCAGCTGACTGGGGCATCTATTAGTCAGTACTGTGTAGTGCCTGGAGCCTTGTGTGTAGTTTGGGGTAGTCTAGTGATAGTGGTAGGTGAACCTGTTAGTCAGTTCTACTCTCAACTTGGTGTACTTAGTGAGATAATTCTATTTTGGTGTTCTTTCATACATATTTAGTGAAACTAGGAATCCTGTAATAGAATTTTCATAGAGTGATCAACACAGCACTACTTCAAACGTATTTTGACAATTATAGTGTTACAATCACAGGAGAGGTTGGATTATTTGGAAGATGGCAAGAATATTTTTAAGTTGCGACTGAGACTTTGTTCATCGCTTTATCCCACCAATGAACGTGTCAGGGATTTCTGTCTAGAGTATGATAGACATACCCTCCGGACCAGCCCTCCCTGGGGTTCAGAACTTTTGCAGGTAGTCACATTAACTCTGTACATTTAATTTCTTTTTTCTCCACTGGTATTATTAACATGCTCTTTGTATTTCCCTCAAGGCAATAAACAGTTTAAAGCATGTTGACTCTACTGCCCTGCTTCAGTTTCTGTACCCTATTCTTAACATGCTCCTTCATCTTATTGGCAATGGTGGAGAAACTCTTCAGGTTTGCCAACTGAAATCTTTTCTGGTTTCTTTAGCTAAAATTTTTATATAAGCATTTTATATCTTATTTCTGTTCTCGTGACTACTTTTTACACCAATTACCACTCAAGTACTGTCGATTTTGTACTTGCTTCAGGTCGCAGCATTTAGAGCCATGGTGGATATTCTAACTCGGTATGTAGTTTCCTATGTTTAGCTCTGGTTTAGTCTGGTTTAAAACAACGAGTAAATTTGTAAAAGTATGCGTCTAGTAAGATCATATTATCTTTTTCCAACAAACGTTAAATCCAAAGGATCAGGGGAAACTATCATTAGAACATTTGTATAATAAAGGCTTACGGATTGCTAATTGACCAAAGAATATCATGTCACGATGTCATTAGTCCTTAACTTTGGATAGTCAGTTGTCACCAGTGTTGTGATAACTTGTATGACTTGACACAGAAATGTACAACAAACACGTATGATCCTTTTATGTATCCTCATCAATTATCAAGCATGAAGTGCTCAGTTTGATGTTATGTTTCCTATACCTTTCTTTTCAGTTTGTAAGCATGTGCACAAAAAACACAGGTCACTGACGTTCTTATACTTACTAGATATTTTAATTTGGTTTTATAGGGTGCAGCAGGTGTCATTTGATGATGCTGACCGAAATCGTTTTCTGGTCACCTACGTTGATTATTCTTTTGATGATTTTGGAGGCAATCAACCACCGGTTTATCCTGGATTGTCAACTGTGTGGGGAAGTTTAGCTAGAAGCAAGGTATAAAATACACGTTTCTCTATGAGCTACTAGCTTATCTTTGTTCTTATGTGTAGTACATGTCATTATACACTTCACTCACATCAAAGTGAATAGAACATATCTCCATGTTACATACTCGTGCAGCTATCTGCTGTAAATCTTCTTGTTTTGTTGGTTGATGAACACTATTACTGGCTTACAGGCTAAAGGTTACCGGGTTGGACCTGTATATGACGATGTTTTATCAATGGCATGGTTTTTCCTTGAATTGATTGTTAAATCAATGGCACTGGAGCAGGCACGTCTTTTTGACCACAATCTACCTTCAGGTATTATTGGGGTATCCAATATTCTTTTTTCAATTAATTTTCTTGTAATATGCAATACTTTTTAAGGAATTAGTTTCTCCCCATAAGCCATAACAATGAAAGAACTGCCAACTAAATTTAGCGATGTACCTGATGACCTGTAATATGGGTGTTTGTCTAGATGTCATTTACCAAGGCCTCAATTAACTTATTTGCACTAAAGTTAGGCATATTTTATGTCAACAGAAACGCAAAAAAGGTAAAAGCTACCCTCGGTTACAAATTGTTTGCTATCTAAATCTGAATGCCCCAAAGTGTCAAATATTCGTGAAGTGGTCCCACATGAGACTCAATATACTAAAGAAATATATATTTAGTGAGCAGCTGATAATTGCTTGAAGTAGCTCAAAAACAATTCCCTGTAATGGCCACTTATCATGCCACTAGGCTTATTCACTGGTTATTATGACTTATATTACGATACGGGCTCAGAGCAGTCAAAGTCTATCTAATTCCCTCCCCTTGTGGCACTAACTAGTGTCAGTGTGATTAAGATAAATGCGAGTAATCTTCTAATTTTTTTCTTCTCTCAAAGGCGAGGATATTCCACCCATGCAGCTCAAAGAAAGTGTTTTTCGATGTATCATGCAATTGTTTGATTGTCTCTTATCTGAAGTACATGAACGTTGTAAAAAGGGTTTAAGCTTGGCAAAACGTCTGAACAGCAGTTTGGCATTCTTCTGTTATGATCTCTTATACATCATTGAGCCCTGTCAGGTCTATGAACTGGTATGTTTTTATTTGTATCTCTTTTAGACTATAATACATGGCAGCAACGGTTGCATTAGGAGTTTAGTACTAAACTGCATCTGATTTTCTCTGGAAATCTCGTGATGATTATATTTATGGTTGAGTTCTAGCATGAGAATGGTTTCATGCATTTTTCTCTCTTGAGAGTTTCTTTTGGGTTTTTCATTGGTTGTGATAACTGGCAGCAAATTAATCAATCATGTGCTTATGTATGGCTTTTTAGTTCTGGAAATCGTATGTTTATATTTAAGCCGATTTTTGGGCCACTTCTTTGCTATCAGTAGTCAGTAGTTTAGAACATGGGAATAATATATTTTTTCGAGTACTTTTGATAGGATGAGATTTAAGTGTCCTACTTGTACTCAACAGGTATCGTTATACATGGACAAGTTTTCTGGTGTTTGTCAATCTGTCCTACACGAATGCAAGCTCGCATTTTTGCAAATTATCTCTGACCATGATCTTTTTGTAGAAATGCCTGGTAGAGACCCATCGGACAGGTACCCCTTGATACTTCAGTCTTCCATATTCTTTCATGTGTGCGCGCTTCTTTAGTTTCCTAAGGGAACAATTATTTTTTTGCTGAGCTATGTTTTATTTTATGTTCTAGGAACTATTTATCATCCATCTTAATACAGGAGCTATTTCTCTCCCTGGATCATGATGAGCTGCCTCTGCGGGCAAAGGTACTTTTGGTCCCAAGTATTAGTACATATGAGGCTATGTCATGTAAGACTAGTAGTACATTGTAAATCGTATTCCTTTTTTTGGTATCGTTGCAGGGTGCAAGAATTTTAGTGATCCTCTTATGCAAGCATGAATTTGATGCTCGATACCAGAAAGCCGAAGATAAGCTGTATATTGCACAACTATATTTTCCTTTTGTCGGGCAGGTATAAATTCATGCATAAACTTTTGTTCACTTAGGTAGTCCACAAATGTTTGTTTAATCCATTTCTGTTATGAAAAGTTTTTTGGTCACTGATTTTTTTCCAAAGAAGTTGCCCCGAAGATTGTCTTCGGTTCCAATCCCCCTCAGTTATCGTGTCATTAGAATCCATTATTACATGAAACCTTTGGATTGATTGCTAATGCTCTGTCAACACAATCATAGGTAAGTCAGCTAATATATTTGCTTGACATTTTATGTTTTGTTTTCTTCCTTTTGCAGATTCTAGATGAAATGCCTGTTTTCTATAACCTAAATGCTACTGAAAAGCGTGAGGTTTTAATTGGTGTGTTGCAAATTGTTCGTAATCTGGATGACACATCACTTGTCAAGGCATGGCAACAGAGCATCGCTCGTACGCGATTATATTTCAAACTCATGGAAGAATGCCTTATACTTTTTGAGGTTAGTTTCCACAAAAATTTATAAAATTTAGGAAAAGACTCGTTTCTTTTAGTTTCCACAAATATATTTACGTATAATCACGTAATGTTTGATTCCATGGATATTTGATAATCTTGAACTGCAAAAAAAAACAAAAAATCAGCACAAGAAAGCTGCTGACAGCATCCTCGGGGGCAACAATTCTCGTGGTCCTGTTAGTGAAGGGGCTGGATCACCAAAGTACTCCGAGCGACTTTCTCCTGCTATCAACAATTATCTGTCAGAGGCTTCACGCCAAGAAGTCAGGGTAAGTTACCGAGTTTATCCTGTGTTGTTCCTCTCTTCTATTTTTTGGTAAAAACCTACCAGTTCACTAGAGTTCCTTAACATTGTTGCTTTCTTTTGGTGGACTTCTCAAAATTAAGTTAGAAAGCTCTCTGCTTTTAAGTTAAACCTAGGCAAGGCTCAAATGTCTTCTGACATATTACTGCAGCTAGAGGGAACACCTGATAATGGGTACCTGTGGCAGAGAGTTAATTCTCAGTTGGCTTCTCCTAGCCAACCTTATTCTCTAAGAGAAGCTTTAGCTCAAGCACAATCTTCGCGTATTGGAGCTTCAGCCCAGGCACTAAGAGAATCGCTGCACCCTATTTTGAGGCAAAAACTGGTATAGTTCTTTTTGCTGTCTTCTTTCCCCCTCTCCTTAATAGTTCTCTTCATTTTTGCTGGCATAGTCGTCAATGAAGATATTCTACTAATTGCATTCACACTGATCAGGAACTTTGGGAAGAGAATGTAAGTGCCACTGTTAGCCTCCAGGTTTTGGAGATCACTGAAAAGTTTTCATCGATGGCAGCCTCTCACAATATTGCTACGGACTATGGCAAACTGGACTGCATTACTACAATATTGACGAGTTTCTTTTCCCGAAACCAATCATTAGCCTTCTGGAAAGCTTTCTTTCCAATTTTCAACAGAATCTTTGATCTTCATGGGGCCACACTGATGGCCAGGGAAAATGATCGCTTCTTAAAACAGATAGCCTTCCATCTTCTCCGCCTTGCTGTTTACCGCAATGACAGTGTCAGGAAAAGGGCTGTTATTGGTCTTCAAATACTAGTCAAGGTGAGAAATGTAGATTCATATAACGGTTTCTCTGTTTCTTGCTGTCAGTATCAGGCATGAGCTCAATTGCTTTGTTCTTGTAGAGCTCGCTGTATTTCATGCAGACTGCTAGGCTGAGGGCTTTGCTGACAATTACACTGTCTGAACTCATGTCAGACGTCCAAGTGACTCATATGAAAACAGATAATACATTGGAAGAGAGTGGAGAGGCAAGGCGGCTTCAACTGTCATTAAGCGAAATGGCTGATGAAGCTAAGAGTGTCAGCTTGTTGAGGGAGTGTGGTCTTTCTGATGATACTCTGTTGATAGTTCCCGATAAATTTACAGAAAACCGCTGGTCTTGGGCTGAAGTGAAACGTCTTTCCGACAGTCTTGTTCTTGCTCTTGATGCAAGCCTCGGGCATGCCCTTTTGGTATGGTTTATAATCAACTTGGCATTTTTTAAGATATCCTTTCTGGTGTCAGTGGTGGAAAAGTCTTCTTGTCGCCTTGTCTCATGTACTAGAGGATTTGATTGCTAAACTGGTCTTTCTTGTTTTATGGTGCAAGCGTCATCCTTGTTACACTAAAAAATCCTCCCTGTCAACGCCCATTTTTAGTATTTTTACCGTGTTCATGAAACTGATAGGTATGTAAGATAAATACAGAATCAATTCCCTGTGTAGAAATTAGAATTCGACACTGATGGAAGTTATAGTGTGTCAAAGGACATCCACATTTCTTGTCAATGATTGTATAGTCTCTTTCTAGTAGGAAGATAATTTTGTGCTTATAGAGACTAGAGAGTTAGTTATTGTCCCTCCCTTCTATTTGAGTCAACAGCTCGCAAGTCGGTCTGGATTTTTCAACGTCAAAATTCTGTTATTACAGGGATCCGTGATGGCAATGGATCGTTATGCAGCAGCAGAGAGCTTCTACAAACTTGGAATGTCATTTGCTCCTGTTCCAGATCTTCACATAATGTGGTTACTGCATCTTTGTGATGCTCACCAGGAAATGCAGTCCTGGGCTGAAGCTGCCCAGTGTGCTGTGGCAGTTGCAGGTGTGATAATGCAGGTAATAATTTTTACATCTAGTATGCGTATATGATATTTTAGATGCATTGTGGATCATCTCTTCAGTCTGATTGGCTTTTAAGCTGCAGTGTATATTCGACTCTACATGTCCACTAACTATACTTCTATAACTTATGTGCATGGATTGGTGTTCGAGTTGTAGGCGTTGGTGGCTAGAAACGATNATACTTGTATAACTTATGTGCATGGATTGGTGTTCGAGTTGTAGGCGTTGGTGGCTAGAAACGATGGTGTGTGGAGCACGGATCATGTGTCTGCTTTGCGTAAAATTTGCCCGATGGTAAGTGGCGAGTTTACAACAGAGGCATCTGCAGCTGAAGTCGAAGGTTATGGTGCTTCAAAGCTAACAGTTGACTCAGCCGTCAAGTATCTACAGCTTGCTAATAAGCTTTTCTCGCAAGCTGAGCTCTACCATTTTTGTGGAAGCATTTTGGAACTTGTTATTCCGGTTTACAAGAGCAGAAAGGCATATGGGCAGTTGGCGAAGTGTCACACGTTACTTACCAATATATACGAGTCCATTCTTGACCAAGAATCGAACCCCATCCCATTTATTGATGCAACGTATTACCGGGTGGGATTTTACGGTGAAAAGTTTGGGAAGTTGGACAGGAAAGAGTATGTATACCGTGAACCACGAGATGTGCGGCTAGGGGATATAATGGAAAAGCTGAGCCATATATATGAATCACGGATGGACAGCAGCCACATTTTGCACATTATTCCAGATTCAAGACAAGTCAAGGCAGAAGAATTGCAGGCAGGAGTGTGCTACCTCCAAATTACTGCTGTAGATGCAGTCATGGAAGATGAAGATCTTGGGAGCAGAAGGGAGAGAATATTTTCACTTTCCACTGGCAGTGTTCGAGCGAGAGTCTTTGATCGGTTCTTGTTTGATACACCATTTACCAAAAACGGTAAGACACAAGGTGGTTTAGAAGATCAATGGAAGAGACGAACAGTGCTGCAGACGGAAGGTTCATTCCCAGCACTTGTGAACAGACTGTTGGTTACCAAGTCTGAATCCCTTGAATTCTCGCCAGTAGAGAATGCGATTGGAATGATTGAAACCAGAACAACCGCTCTGAGAAACGAGTTAGAGGAGCCTCGTAGCTCAGACGGAGATCACCTACCACGGCTACAGAGTCTGCAGAGGATTCTTCAAGGAAGTGTTGCAGTGCAGGTGTGTAATTTTGTTTTTTTTTGTTTTCCCAAATACTGTTTATACCTGCTGGAAATGCTCACTCACATGGGGAANAGTAATTTTGTTTTTTGTTTTCCCAAATACTGTTTATACCTGCTGGAAATGCTCACTCACATGGGGAAACATGCAGGTGAACAGTGGAGTCTTGAGCGTCTGCACAGCTTTCTTATCAGGTGAGCCTGCAACGAGATTGCGTTCACAGGAGCTGCAGCAACTAATCGCTGCATTGCTTGAGTTCATGGCTGTTTGCAAACGAGCAATTAGGGTTCACTTCAGACTAATCGGAGAGGAAGATCAGGAGTTCCATACGCAGCTCGTCAATGGATTTCAGTCTCTAACCGCAGAACTCTCCCATTACATCCCTGCTATCTTGTCCGAACTCTAGTTCTATCTTTTCTAATTTTTGTGCTTTCTTCCTTTTTTACTAATTTGTGCTCTATCTTATCTTGTCTTGTTTGTAATTTCCTTAATTCTTGTTATTACATTATCCTTTCGTTTAATGATTTTTCATTATTTGTTTTCGCAAAACATCTTTCTTATTTTTTATTTTATTTCTCCACATCTTTTATTATTTATCCAAAACCAAAAAAGAGAAAAAAGAAAAGATATAAAACTGAAAATATTTGGTCGTCTTCTTCTTCACATCCCGATCATGGAAACAGCGTCAAGGGTTGAATCGGTTGTCAAAGGCGGCTTAACCGAGGTCCCTTTCCAGTATATTCAGCCACCGGATGCTCGACCTAGTCACCATTACGCCGGTGATGCAGCTCCAGTCCCAACCGTCGATCTCTCGAGCTCCTCCGATACGGCGAAGGAAGCAATCGGTGACGCTTGCCACAACTGGGGAGCTTTCCACGTTATCAACCATGGCGTTCCCATCCATCTCCTGGATCAAGTGAGGGCTTTAGGCCTCTCCTTCTTCCAAGACTGTCCCCTGGAAGAGAAGCTCTGTTACGCCTGCGACTCCAGCTCTGCCGCTTCCGAGGGTTATGGCAGTCGCATGTTACTAGGCGCCAAGGACGACGTCGTTTTGGACTGGAGAGACTACTTTGATCACCACACTTTCCCTCTCTCTCGCCGCAACCCTTCTCGTTGGCCGCTTAATCCTCCTCACTACAGGTTCCTGCTTTTATTCCCTTACGACAACATTCATCTCTCTCTCTCTCTCTGATCTCTATATATATATATTTATGTATTGATTGGTTTGTGATTGGATTGGTAGACAAGTAGTGGCANCTCTCTGTGATCTCTATATATATATTTATGTATTGATTGGTTTGTGATTGGATTGGTAGACAAGTAGTGGCAGAATATGGTGATGAGATGAAGAAACTGGCTCAAAAACTATTAGGGTTGATATCAGAAACCTTAGGACTTTCTAGTTCATCCATAGAAGAAGCTGTTGGGGAAATCTATCAGAATATCACTATGAGCTATTACCCTCCATGCCCTCAGCCTCAGCTCACACTTGGTCTCCAGTCCCATTCCGACATGGGTGCCATTACTCTCCTCATTCAAGATGATGTTGGAGGTCTTCAGCTTTACAAGGATTCCCAATGGCTCACTGTTTCTCCTATCTCTCATGCCATTCTCGTTCTTGTAGCCGATCAGACTGAGGTTTTTTTAAATCTCATCGTCTTTCAATTCATAGTCAAAGCAATCTATACTTGTGACATGCTTCCTTTCTCCCTGTGCAGATCATAACCAATGGCATATACAAAAGTGCTATACATAGAGCCATAACTAATGCAAATCGAGCACGGTTATCAGTTGCCACCTTTCACGATCCCTCAAAGACTGCAAAGATAGCACCAGCTTCTCACCTCATTAACCAACACTCCCCACCTGTTTACAAGGAAGTTGTGTATGGCCAGTATGTTTCTTCCTGGTACTCCAAAGCTCCAGAGGGTAAACGAAACCTTGATGCTCTCCTCCTCTAATCTCCTTTAAACTTTGTTCAGTGGCAATCTTTTCTTGTTTTTTGTTTTGTTTTGGTCTGAACTTGCAGTCCCCACAATTTCTCAAGTTTATGCTAAATGCTTGTGTGGATGCTAATTGCTGCATCCATGTCACGATCGGTCATCTGCAGATAAGCTCAAGTTCCTAGACACAATAAAATGTCATAGACAATCTCGTTTACTATACATGTAAAAAGGATAAGCACGTCCATAAAAACGAACTATGATTTATTTGTAATTATGTAGCTGGATCGTACAGGTCTTCTTGCCGTTTTCTCTGGACCAGAGAATCTGGTGCAATCTTCAGAGTGTTTCACTTTCAGAAGAACTAATGAAAATGATTAAAATCAGGCAAGGAAAAATGTTTCACGGTCCTCAGTTTTATTGGTCAAGTTATTCCCATAACGATGGTATCCTGCTTCTCCCGTTAAAACCATGAAAAACATTCAGACTACATTGAACATTGCAAACTCTAGGATCAAACTCTGAAGTAACTGAATTGAAATGCGATCCTGATCAAATGTAAATGTGATTGAATTTTGTAAAGATGGTATTATACACATACTTCCCATCTTCTGAGTCTTGAACCTAGGCATCTATCCAAAACAGCTTCTATTAAAAAGAGTTAGATCTTTTACCAACATGGGGGAAAGTGAACTCAGCCAAGTCTACGTTCTCACCTGCAAAAGCCAGTATCAAGCTTTCACTAGCATTGACATTCTTAAGCAAGCCATAAGGTCGAAGAAAAATGCAGAAGAAATACACACAAAGCAAAGAACCTGCCTGCCTCTTCCTCAAGCTGCTTGCTAGTCTAAGAAACCAGACGAATATCACCCTAGATGTTTGGGAGCTGACCTAGTCCTCAGTCTCCAATTTTTGACGATCTATCTTT
>OVAO01001495.1:0-15052 GCA_900406285.1 Biscutella auriculata
TTGGTTAAACAAGGTTTAATAAAGGTTTACTAGACTGATCGCTCTGTTTGTTAGGCAAAATCGATCAAGTCCAAACTCCCTTAGTTACTGAATTGCGTGATCCCAATTGGTTCTTGTCAGACTTAGATCATTATAAGCCTTACTTCCAATTTGTCGGATTGAATCCATGCTACAATTCAGCTATTAAGGAATGATCCATATTGTTTCATTTTCTTTAAACTTAATCAAGCATAAACCCTAGCTTACCCTTCTAGGGGAAACCCTAGATTCAATCTATTAAACTACTTAGAAATGGTAGATGCAATAAAAGAATTCATAATTGAAAACATTAAACAAAAGCTTAAATAGAATAAATCACAAGGGTTCAAGATACAAAGTTGTCAATTCAAATATATCTCCCAAAGCAAATCAAAATAAAAAACCCTAGTTGCATAAAGCAATAAATATAATACTAAGTAAAAACTGTATAAAAGTCTTTTAAAATTCGTGTCTCTCTAGTGCTTTTAGTGCCATCTGAGTCTGGGTAGAAAGTGGGTTCGTGCTTCAAACCTCAAAATTAGGTAAACAGTCATTATGGTTTGATCGAACCAAAGAGTTGTTCAATTGAACCCCGTGTGATCTCGTCTCAGAATCTCTGTATTTGCGCTCTAGATCAAACAACCTCTTTTTGAATCAATTTCGATCGAACCAAATGTAGTTCGATTGAACTGGGTCTCATTTCTTCAGTCGATCTCGCATTTCGTGGATTGGATCCAACGGTCTTATTCTAGGTAAGGGTTCGATCAACCCAGATGTAGTTCGATCGAACTTAAGCTCGGACATATATGAGTTTTCTTCAAATCTCTTTGAAAATGTGTCCAAGAGATTTATTTCCACAGATTTCTACTCCGGACCCGTGAAACCCTAAAAGGAGACGAAAAGACTCCAAAATCAAGTTAAAACACGTTAAGGAGTTATAATCATGCCAAAAGGCAGATCATAAACTCCTAAAATCATGATATATGAACTCCTACAGATTTGAATCTTTGTTTGTCCTCAAGTAAAGAATAAAAAAGTTCAAAGAGAAATCGCAGGGACTCTCTTCTCCTCAGTTGGCCATAGACTATACATAACCTGTAAATGATACACAAACCAAACATGTCAGCTCATTGTTCTCATATCCCCTTGATGACTGCCAAGCATGTTCGTACTCTGAACCTCAACCTCGGTAGGCTCTGCATTTAAGTCAGTTAACTCACTAGATATATTAGATTTAGGCGTGAGATTCTCATCAAGGAGTTGTTCAATCAGAGAAAGAGGGTTATGTGGTAAGGTAATGAGGTTATTTGATGTTGAGGCTGAAAGTGCTTGAGGTATTCAAAAAGTTTCAACAAGGTCATATCATTGTGAAAAATCATGAGAGAGTGAGTAAGTGAGAACCTTGACCTAACATACTACCTAGAAGCAAGAAATCAAGTACCCATCCCGTCTAACCAACTAAGATTCCACACTAACTAGACAACAAGCATTGTAGTAAAAATACGATTATCGTCTAACCAACTAAGATTCCACCCTAACTAGACAACAACATGACCAAGTTAACTCAAAATATCTCTTAAGTTTTTTCACATGAATGACCACCTAATTGACATAAAAAAGAATAGACATCACGAGCCTGAGAAGGAGATATAGATAAAGGGAATGTTACTTATGTGGGTTTGGTTTGTGTTCAAATAAATCAAAGGTTTTAATTAACTTTTTCCTCGTCACCAGACTGGTTACAAGTGTATGACTACGTCAATGGAGTACTTAGGGATCAAATCCACAAAGAAACTTGTACTTTAGGTCTAAACGTTTTTTAAAGTTAAGTGATTAGGGTTTGGGTTTGGTTTGATTTCGGCTAAGACTAAGCAAATAAGGAAATAAGCAATTGAAGCAAGCAAGAGGACACTAGCATAAGATTGGTCTTGAAACTCATTTGTATCATCAACACCTTCAAGGAGATCCAAATTGGTCATTGGATATAGCAAAATCCACAAAATGGCCAAAATCACAAATCTGCTCATGTGGGCATGTACATGCGGTACAGTCGCGGTACACGTGTCTGCGTGCGGCGCTGACGGGGCCGGTCATCGTTATGTGTACCGCGCGCGTGAGACAGCTGGCTGGTACGGTGCAGAGGTGGCCAACTCCAAAAACTCGTGTTTCCACTCGTTTTCTTCAAAAACTTCCTTCTTCAACCTTGCACAAAAGCCAAAAGACATCCAAAAATCAAAATTTGAACGCCATTAACACACAACTTCAAGATCAAACACGAATGATGAAATTTATGCACTTTTCTCCAAATAAAGATGTTAACTTTAAAATCAAAACTTGTCGACCAAGAAAGCTAAAAACTTTGAAGAAAGGTTTCAGCTTTTATCATGCAAAAGCTCAAAACCTTTTGGATCTTGAAGGATCTTGAAAACCAAATATCAAAACTTGCAAAATTAAAAAAGGCGATTTCGTTTTGGGTTTTCTTTTCGTAAAATAAGTTATCAACCTAAAAAAAGATAGATCTATACTAAACGAAGGCCAAAGGTAAAATCTTTTTTTTTTGTTTTCCGTTTTAGATCTAATGAGAAAAGAAGCAAAAAACATCAAAGACGAAAACTTTAATCAAAAGGTGTTGAAACTCCCTGATCTTTGGCATGGAAACTCTTCAAGTTGTTATGATACCACTTGACAAACCCCTCTTTATAGATCGAACACTTTTGAAGAGATACAAGGCTTGGCCACTTGAGGCTTTGAAGATGAAATGTTTAATCTTTGGTCAAACGAGCTCCATTGAAGATGAAACTGAACAGAGGCTCCTTGGATGAAAATGATGAAGATCGACCGCGAGAGTTTTAAAGATGAACAGGTGATGGTGGAGAACGACGGTGAGGTGATTGAGCGGTGCGGTGGCGGGCCGTACGGTCGACGTAATGTGCGGTACGTGCGGTGGTGGGATGTGTGGGTGCGACTCTAGGGGAATGGGGGAAGTGAGGTGAAATGGAATGATGAAATGAAATGATGAGAGATCACACGGAGATGATTGATCATTGATACACTCTCTATTTTCTCTCTTGGATATTACTCACCAAAAGAAGGTTTGAAAGACCTTAATCACGTTCAAAGAGTGAGCTCTCATGAGAAAAGATTTCTATTTTGATCAAAAATAAAGCTAAAGAGGCCAATAGTGGCAACAATGAGTTTAAATAGTAAAGTTTCAAAAGGAAGCAAAACCCTAATGAGGAAACATTTCAAATAAATTGCCAAAAACAAACGATAAAAGAACCTTAAATGATCTAATGATGATTAACTTTTGGATCACTCCTCATTAAGATTCTTGATGATTCATGAAAAGGTATTGATGTGATAATGAGCCTCATTAAAACCTTGGTTGAGAAATCCCATTGGGACAAAACTCAACCTAAAGAAAAACAGTGTTCCACCTTTCATGAACCGAATTTAGCACTTAAAGACAATGGCATGGATCCAGTTGTTCTTCAATCTTCAAGTGTTGGTGGTGACACTCCAAGCTCTCCCAAGCATGCATCAAAGCTCCATTAAGTCTGTGTGCTCTTCCTCTTGTGATTGGACCCGTGAGAACTTGGAGATTGAGCTCACTTTGATATGTCTTGGTTTCAAGGCTTCCCATACTTGTATCAGTTTCTTCAAAAAAGAGAGATGCTCCCCTACAAGAGTTGGGGTTCGGTCGATGTTGGAATTGTCTGCTCGAAATGTAGTTTGATTGAACATAGCTACGGTTCGATCAATTATCGTTGTTTGTTTTTTCCGAAAAATCAAGGCGTCTGGCTACGTGAGGAAATGTTCGATCAAACTGACTCTGGTTCGATCGAACTAGGAGATCTGTTTCAATAGTCTGATAGATTTGATGTTGGTTCAATTGAATTGCTATGTTCGCTTCAGTGGTTCAGTCGAATTCCAAGATGGTTCGATTGGACTCGTCTTGACGAGCTTGTTCAAATGTGATCCTTCCATTCTAAGCGAATGCAACAACTTGAGTACGAGATTCCTTGGCTTGCTCCGTTTTGGGCAAACGGATCAACCTCCTCACCTGTCAATTCTTCAATAACAGTGTTAATACCTCTCAAAGTCTCGATTTTACCTGGGAGTACTCTTGGTGGAGTCTTAATCAAAGAGTCGAGCTAAGTAACTTGGGAGTCCAAAGCCTTTAGGTGAGTCTTGAACTCTGTTGTAGTAGAGGTCACATGGTTTGCCAATGTAGCAATAGTTGAGGTAGTTTGGCTTAAGAAGTTGTCATTTGTTGCATCATATGTTTTAGTTCCTCGAATTTCCTAAAGGTTGCAGGAGGAGCAGGTGCTTGCTGCTGAAAATTAGGTTGGTTCTCTCCATAGTTGTTGAAGGGTCCCTTCTACTGGTATGTTCCACTACTGTTGGGGGCTGGTTTGGGTTTGAAAGTTGCATTGTTCTACTGCTGTGCCTGGTATTGTTGCTGCTGAGGGTTCTGCCTGAAATTTTCTACATTACAAGCAACGATTTACCATTGAACTGATTTAGATATTAACATAGTTGTTCTGAGGTGGATAGAAATGATAATGAGGTTTCTCCACATTATTACTTTTGTAGGAGAGGTTTGGTTGTTTCCTGTTGTTGTTGTCCCCCCTGCTTTAGTAGTTTCCTGGGTTTCCGATGTAATCTACCTCGACCTCAAAATCTCGATCATCGTTTGATTGTTGTGCATCGTTCTGGTCTTCCACAAAGTGGACTAATTTTTTATCTCTCTTTATGAGTTGCGCTACTTGGGATTTAAACTCTTATAATTCTCTGGAATGAGTCTTGACACCAGTTGTTCCTCTGTCATACTCATTTGCTATGTTAACACTACTCATAGTTAGGTTCTCAATAAGTTCCTGGGCTTCTTCGACAATCTTGGTCATGAAGTCCCCGTTGCTTGCGGTATCCAAAGCGCTATGGTATTTTTCTGCAACACAATTGTAAAATATGTTAAGTAGGGTTACCTCACTGAACATGTGGTGTGGGTAGTCTGCAACATACTGCTTGAAGCGTTCAAGAGCATCATGTAAGGTCTCTATTGCAAGCTGTTAAAAACTGGCGATCTTGTTTCTCAGCTCAGTAGATCTAGATGTGATGTAGAACTACCCCAAGAAAGCAGTCTTGTATTCCTCTCAATTTCTAATGGATCCAGAAGACAATTTGAGGTACCAGTTGTGTGCCTTGTCTGCCAATGAGAACTCAAATAGTCGGCACTTCAGAGCATCCTCAGGCACTCCATTCAACTTGGTTGTGTTGCATATCAATTCAAATCTAGAGAGATGGCGAATTGGGTTCTAGATAGCCATTACGTGGAATCGATGCTGTTGAACTAAGTTGATGAAACATGTCTTGATCTCAAAGTGTTTCTCACTACTGGAGGAATTTGAACACCCTGTCACATAGGAAACTGAGCTTTCATCCTAACCGCCTAAGGGTCATGTTGTTTATGACTCCAACAGGTGGGTTGAGTCATGATTGTTGTTGACTACCGACCTTAACAGGTGCTAAATTGCATTCCTCTCCCAGCCAAGGGTTATGAATCAAGGGTAGTAGAAGACGTTGATCTTCTTAAGCGTTCGAGCTTGTTCTCCAAGGGCGGTAGATTGTCAGTTCCTCTACTCCTCGTGTGTCTCACACTCATACACTTGAAAGAAACAAAAGAAAGGGAAAAGTTGTCAGTTGAAATGATCAAGGAGTTTGATCGAACTAAGAAGTGATCGATCGAACTAAAGTTGCAAAATGAACATGTTTGATTGATGAAAAAATTGTTCGATCGAACTACATAAAAAATGAAAATTTGTCTCACACGAAAACTCAGTCTTAGACTCCTAGGCTAGGACGTTTATTCCCCGACAACGGCGCCAAAAACTTGATGTCACGTAGTTTTACCCTAAACAGCTAAATCTGCAAGTGCACAGGCGATCGATATAATACTTAAGGATCGAACCCATAGATACTAAAGCACCAACACGAAGAGAAAAGTAAGGCTTTCCACGACAAGAAGATTCTCCACAACGAGTTCAACGAAGGTGATTTGGTGCTGTTTTTCAACTCGAGGTTGAAACTTCTCCCAGGAAAGCATAAATTGAGATGTTCCGGTCCTTTCATGATAAAGGAGGCTCGACCATATGGAGTTATTGTTCTATGGAATAGGGATGTGGGAGAGTCTAAAGCCATACATGGCGCATGAAAGCACCGAAAAAGGAGACTCAGTGTCTCTTTCAGAAACGACTCAAGGATAACATGAAAGAATGTCAAACTAGAGATGTTAAACAAGCTTACTTGAGAGGATATCCCATGGTATTGGATGTCACTCAGGTTTTACCCTTTACAGCTAAATCCACAAGTGCAGAGATATTCGCTATAATACTTAGGGATCGAATCCACAGAGACTAAAACATTAACACGAAGAGACAAACGACTATGTAATTGCTAAGACGCAAGTGAGAGAGGGTTGGTTTGTAACTAGCAATGGTGAAAATAAGAAAGTAGTAAATCAAGCAAACAAGGGTGATAATTCAGATAAGCAGACAGTCGAATCTAGGGAATTATAAAAGGGTGTTTGGCGGGAATCACTCAGATATATGGTCAAGAAAATAACTTAGGATCTAAGAACATAACTTAGATTTTTGGACTAACCTGTCATCACCCGGTATTCGTCACTCAATACTAGAGTAGAGTACTTCCAATACGAAATGTAATCTGTGTTCCCTTTATTAAACCTCTGAAAATAAGTCCATCCCGTGGTCTCAGGTGTGAACCTACGCCTAACCAATCCCTTTAGGTACTAGAAGTGTAACTAATGCTAGCCACAAGAACCTAGAATTCCTGATAGTCTAATCGAATTGTTATCCCATCGAACTAGGCGATCTCGGTTAAATAGAGTTTAATAGAGGTTTACTAGATTGATCGCTCTGTTTGACAGGCATAATCAACGAAGTACAAACTCCTTTAGTTTCTGAATTGGGTAATTCAAATCGGTGCTTATCAGGCTTGGATCATCCTAAGCCTTATATTCAATTTTTCATATTGAAACCAGGGTACAATTCAACTACTAAGGAAGGATCCATATGGTTTCCTTTTCTCTAAACCTAATCAAGCATAAAGTCTAGCTTACCCTTCTAGGGGAAACCCTAGTAAAAAGCGCTTTAACCATTCAGCCATGGATGCTTAGTGGGGATCCTCGTACATGGGATCAAACCTATTAAACTACTCATACATGGTAGATGCAATCAAAGAATTCATAATTGAAAGCATTAAACAAAAGCTGAAATAGAATAAATCACAAGAGTTTAGGATACAGAGCTGTCAATTCAGATCTATCTCCCTAAGAAAATCAAAATAAAAAACTTTAGTTGCATAAAACAGTAAATAAAATACTTCTTATAAGCTATGTAAAAGTCTTCTAAAATTTGTGTCTCAATGGTGTTTGTATAGTGTCTTCTGAGTCATCAGGTTAGAAAGTGGGCTCGTGCTTCAAAACTCAAAATTATGTAAACCATCATTATGATTCAATCGAACCCTGTGTGATCTCGTCTCTGAATCCCGTTCTTTACACTCTGGATCGACCAACATCATTTTGAATCTAGTTCGGTTGAACCAAATGTAGTTCGATCGAACTAGGTCCTATTTCTTCAGTCAATCTCGCCTTTCGCGGATTGGATCCAACAATCTTGTTTGAGGTAAGGGTTTGATCGAAGCAGATGTAGTTTGATCGAACTTAAGCTCAGACATATATGAGTTTTCTTCAAATCTCTTTGCAAATGTATCCAAGACCTCCTTTCCCCTGATTTATACCCGAGATATGTGAAACCTTGAAAGGAGACGAAAAGACTCTAAAAGCAAGTTAATAAATTTTTATAATGAGTACATAATCATGCCAAAAATCATATCATAAACTCCAAAAATCATGATATATCAGTATCCTTATATAAATCCTTTTATCTAGTTTGTTTCTTATTATAGTCTTTGATTTTGGTGTGCTGGTTTCCTTGAAAACGCATAGATGTTGACACATTTCAAGTTTGGAAGGTTTTCAAGACGATATCGATCATCCATATTGGTCAAGATACACAGGTATGTTCATACCGGTTAGCCATACTGGTTTGAACATACTGGTACAAGCATGAAATTGAGGAAGTGATAAACCGGTGAAAGGAGGTCGATATAGACACCGATATGCTTGTACCGGTTAGGCATATCGGTTAGTACATATCAGTATAAGGTTTTTTCCTAAGCGGAGGGCTAAGTTAGCCGATAAGAACACCAATATAGCTATATTGGTCATATGTACCGGTGTGACCTTACTGGTACAAGGTACCATTTCTTCCACCTTGTACATATGCATTCATTTTTGCGTTTCCTTTGTTTTTGGTTTTCCCTCCGGGCTTAATTTCACAGAGATTGTGTGATTTAAGTTTGAGAGAGAAACCACATATAACATTTGTGTTCTTTGTTGTTTTAAGTGTCTAATAAGTCTTATAATGCATTATTTATAGCTATGTTTTTGGAAAAACAAAAAACAATTGAATAAAATTCGAAAACCATAAAAATGCATTTAAGATCGAGTTAGGGACCCTCACTAGACCAAAGAATGTTAGGTAGATTTTTTCCATGTGATTTGTTTTAGGCACTTGAATTGACTCTACTTTTCAAGATTCTTGCCAATAGATTTGACACCACTAATGATGTGTTTCTCCTTGGAGGAGAGAATAATCTCCCATGAACCGAACTAAATCCTTGATATTTATACAAGATAGAGCCGAGGGGCATGATGAAGGTGAAAGAGATGGGTAGGCGGATGCTTGAAGGTAAAAAATGGAAGCTTTAGGCGTGAAGATGGAAGCTTGATGAAGAGTGAGACGGCGTGAAGCTTGTTGATGGTAAGCTTGGAACTTTATGGATGCGAGATAGAGGAGCGGCCGTGGAAGAGTAGAGGAGATGGAGGCGTTGAGTTGAAGGGTGGGAATGGGAGAACTCATGAAGATGGAGATGGAATGGAGGCTGATGGAGAAGCCGTGAGTAAAGAGGAAATGATGGAGTTGGAGTGAAAGCGAAATGGTGATGAAATGAAGGATATATGTGAAGGTGTAACCAATGGTGTAATGGAGACAATGGATCGATTTGGACCACCAAGGTTATGAATTAGCCTTGGATACACCAGTCCTTGGATATGACTCACCAATGTGTTTCAATGGATATAACTCATCATTGAGAGTGAACTTCCATAAGAGAGAAATCTTTAAGCTTTTTGATAAAGATGAAAGTTGAATGACAAAGAGTGGCTTACAAGGCTTTAAATAGTAAAGAGGAAAGAAGCTAAAGAAAGGTAACCCTAGGCCTACAAAAGAAAGGAGAAATATCTCTATAAAAACGAGCGAGCTTCTTTAGAGGAAACCAGTCTTGTGCATGGATCATATCATTCTTCTTCATGAGGAACCAGTTCGGTAAGGATAAATTTCTTTCTTGGGTGATTCACACTTAGACAATATTATGTCCTTCTTAGCCTCGTTAAAACCCGGTTTAGAAAATCCTTAGAATAAAACTAGACCTAGGAAAAAGAGTGTCAATTTGAGCACCTCAAAGGTGAATCAAGACTAGAGCTTTAAGTCCATAATGACTTGAATGTTCTGCAATAAACTCCAAATGTTGCAAATGATCTTCAACTCTCTCTAAAATAGTGTTTGTATGTATCTTCTCCAAGCTTCAAACTAGCTTCAAGTTTGAAGCTTGCTAGTCTTATATCATTCACCCTCTCTTCAAAAAGTTTTGTTTACAAATATGTTTTACCTAAAAGAATACACATAAAATCAGTTTTATCCATCCTAGCAAAGGAACTATATTGTGGTAAGATGCTAATCAAATTAATTTTGGGTTCCCTAATAAAAGTTTGCACCATTCTCAATCCTAAATCAACAATATAATTAATGACATTTACTAAGCTCAAAATGACTAAATAAAGGGAAATGAATGGTTTAGCTGAATGGGTGATGTCTCAGATCAACCCATGAGAATGGTGACATCTGAACACTGAGGTCTTGATGATCCAAAGAGGAGTTGGTGGTGGCCGTGCCAAGACAAGCTCTATTTGATTCGTAGAAGCTCTAAGGTCGTGAGGGAGAATGTGCATCTCCAAGTGTGGGGCAACTCCTTTAGCTCTCCAATAGTCTCCACAGTCGGGTGGTTTCGGTATTGATAAACTGATGTTTTGGGTATCTAAGCCTATCAATGCAATATAGAGTGAGTAGGTTTTCGAACCAACTCAAGAGGAAATAACGCACTAGTTCTATGGAGTGTTTTACTAGGTCTAAGCAGATTCAAGTAGTTGTTCTCCTAGCAAACGATATATCGATTTAAAATATTCAAATAATTAAGATAACTCATGGATTAAGGAATCCAGAACATGCAGTCAAATTCATGTTGGCTGGTTTATTTCACTCAAGTGGTTTGCCCTATGCCTAAGGATTTCAATTTCAGATCAGTTCACTCTCGTAATAAAGATCTATTTCCTAACCATGCTACTACACAACCTATTGGCCAGCAGCACATTGAGAAAGCACTAAACATAATCCTATGCAACATTCAGTCAATATCTTAAACAATCTCTTGGAAAGAATTGACTAACAACCTATTCATTTTGTTCAGACATATTAGCGAACACCTTTCGGGCGATAATTTTCCTATGATCTAGGCTAGGTTACCTACTCCTATTCTAGCATTAAAAACATGAATAGATTGAGGATGATAGATATATTAAGCCATAAACCATCTCTAGCAATCCATTTAGCCTATTTGTAACCCTAATCCACAAGCTAAGAATGACTACTCATATCTAGAATACTTAGTGAGTTTCTATACATGATTGAGAGTAGGAATTGAATAAGGAAGAAGAAAATAGCAAGCAATCAATAAGAACATAAAAGATTATGAAAGTTTAAAGATGCAATAGAAAATCACCAAGGGTTTTTTAAAAAGAGTTCTAAAGAAAAACTAGATCTAAAACTCAAAAAAGCAAAAATCTAATATAAAAACATGCCTAGGATTTTAGTTTTTGACTCCCTTAAATAGTTAGCCAAATTAGAAGTCAAAAAAGGAAATAAAGACTTGGTCATTTTGACTCCGGAATCATTGCACAGGTCGGGACATGGCTTGCCCGGACCGTGGTGAGTGTGCACCGGTCAAGGGGGTGCACCTTGTGCTCGATAGATGCTTGGCTTCTGGGTTGGGTCCGAGGGATGGCGCCGGTCGATGGCATCGGTTGTGCGACTGGTGTGAGTGCCCAGTTTTGCATGTGTGTGTTGCACCGGTCGGGAAGCCAGTGTGGGTAAACGGTGCACTCCTCCTAGGACCGCCGTGTGATTCACACTAGTGCATGATCGGTGTGCTTGACCGGGGCACTTTGTCCTGTCCTGGTACTTAGCCGATTTTTCGTCCTGAAATGCCCTCTTTTCCTCCTCTTTGCGCGGTTTCTCGCCCTCAAGAAAAACAAAATCTAAGCCAAGGTCAAGGTTTGAAAAACAAAACTAAAGTCTTCGATGTGAGCGTTTTCAACTTAGCATAAATACTCGTCTCATCATTCAAGGAACAATACCATCTGCTATTATAATTATGCAAAGCCTATCCACTGAACTAGCCTATGATGCTTTCCTATATTCAATTTAAACAAGAGTGAAACATGATCAAGTGAAAACACAAGGTTTCAATCAGTTTGGTAGGAAGGGGACTCCAATGCGAAAAAGAAGGTTTCACTCATGGCATGAAGGTTAATCGTAATGTGGTTTCTCTCCGGGAGTGAAAAGATCATAGAAAAATCAAGTAAGAGAAAGAGCAAGGGGGCATACAAAGCCGAACATCTATTAATCCCCATATGATTGCACCTAAGTTTACCCAATCCTATTCTTTTTCTAAGCTCTTCACCAATCTTTTGCTACCTTAAGGGATTCTTCTTTCTTTCAATTTCTGAGTTGCTAGACTCTTCTTTCTTCTTTGCTTTAGGCTTTTCCATTCATTCTTCTTTGATTTTTTGTTTCTCTTTTGCATATCATTCATCTTTTCTTTTCTTATTCTACTTAGAATATAGCAACTTTTTCTTCTTTCTTTTCTATCCCCTAAGGTTTTTTCTTCTTCTTTTCTTTGGTTTCTTTCCCATCTATTTTGTTTCCATCCTTTCCTTTCATCATTTCTCTTCATCTTTTCCTCTACTTCAAGCAAGCCATATCCATCAATCATCAAGCTTAGTCTACCCATAACCAAAATAAATCAAGTCCTAGAGCTAACCAAGAAGTTCCAATTTAGTTCCAAGGCATATTCTACCTAAGCTACCCACATAGATGTTCTCAGTTGTGCTCTCTATCTTTCAGGTTTTTACAAAATCATAATCACTAAAAGAACAGAATTAATGAGAACTCACAAGTTTTTGGGTTTGGGTGCTTTGGATGAGAGGTAATTATCCTTCAAATGAGGATAACCGAGTTAGACTAAAAAGTGTTTCGGTTTAAAGTGCCCTATCTCATGCTTGAAATAGGAAAACCATGGAAGCCAGGTGCAACCATTGATCATGCTAATTAAAGTACAGGATTCAGACTCATATCATATTGAAAGAAATCTTAACCTAGCAAGTTTCAAAGACCATGGACTCAAATTTTTAAACATCAAGATATATTGCATTTGAACTTCAAGAATATTCGAGACTATTAATCCAAAATCGATAATCTAGAGTGAAGGTGCTTCAGTTCTTTATTGAAAACACAACATGAATGCAAGCTAAATGGGACTCAATCATAGACTAAAATGCGATGCAATTATAAATGCAAAACCGAATGGAAACAATTTTCTTTTTGTCTTTTCTGAATTTTTTTAAAAAAATTTGGTTTTTTCAAAACATAAGTATATAAAATGTAATGCATGGGACTCGATAAAAAAAACAATAAACACATCACTCTAAAAGTGGCTCCTCCCCCAAACTTAAACAACACAATCTTTGTGTGTCTGAGTTTAGAAGAAGAGACCAAAAATAAGAGAAATGAATTCCAAATGCATATTTACAAGGTGAATAGTGGTAACTCACATCCAGCGGTAAGAGGGAGCATACTCCTCCTCGGAGTAGTACTCAGGTATCTCGTTATCAAATTCATAAGGAGGAGGTGAAGCAATGGGGCGTCTCTCACGCGGTTCATAGGTTGAGGCTCTAAATTGAGCTGATTCTTCATACTCACGCCTCTCTAGTATTGCACTTGTAGATTTCCTTCCATAGGTGAGTATAGCCTCAATGATACTTGTAGAATCCTCTTCAGTGCAACCTCTAGAAGCACTAGTGTGGAGCGACCGGGGTATGTGACGGGGTGAAGGCTTGGTAATTCCTGGGTGATGCACCGGTCACCACAACCGGGGTGAGTGACCGGGGCCTCCTCTTTGGCCGGTTCCTGGGGGCTAGCACTGGTGTGCTTGACCGGTGTGGTCTTCCGGGAACCCTTCTTTTTGCCTATAAGTCGCCCTTCGTCCTAGCTCGATCCTTGCTTTGCACCGGCTTCAATACCGGTGGTTTTGGCCAAGCAATTGATCTGAATACCTTATTAGACACTGCAAAGATCGTCAAGCATCGAAAACGAGACTAATAACACCAAGTCCAAACACTTAAAACAAAATGAAAAAAAATGCAAAAATCAAAAGGATATGTACAAGGATATGCTTGGGACTTCCTCCCAAGTGAGCTTGTTTTAAGTCACTTAGCTTGACTTTGTTGACTGCTATCAGTTAAGCTTGGAGCCACACTCCAACTTGCGAAGACGTTCTTCGAGCTTCTTCATTTCAGCTCTATGCTCTTTTCTTTCTTCATTCATCTGATTTTCTACATTCCAGTTCAACCTGAGCATGTCTGCATAATGGTTGTTTCCAACCTCGATTTGACGCTCTAGCATTCTCATGTCTTCTCGAATTAAGCATTCCAAGTGTTGGAATCTTTCCTGGTTTATTGAGGGTCTGAACCTCACCGCATCGGTTACCATAGGTCCTTCTCTAGGCATATAAGGATGTCCAAGTCAATGTCTCTTGTCATTCTCAGGATATGCATTGTTGACAACCTTCTGAAGAATTATACACCATGTCTCTTAGTTGATGATTGCTCCAGCATCCTTCGGAAAAGGTCTTCCCAAAACAATCCATTCATCATCATCAGCAGGTGCAGGAAAACGAAGAATTCGGTGTAGACAAATCCATCAAAGATCCTGATTGCAACGTCATAGACCATACCGATTTCTCGCACCTCAGGACCTACTATCTTCTCTTGTCCCATTTGGGTGGACCCTTGATCCTGAGTCATATGAAGTTTGCATAATCCTTCGTCATTCCATTGTAGATCGAAAAAGTGTCGCATACATCAGTGTCTAGGTCACGTCCATTGATGCTTTCTGGAATCTTGTCACAATCCAAACTCAGGTTGTGCATCTTCTATTGCCTCATCTGGGAGGTTCTCATCTTCGATAATCACACCTTCCTGATAAACAAATGTTTTTACCCTACGGCTACTATAGACGAGTAGAGTAGAGGAAAATATCTTTTGCAAATGAAGATGAGGGTATATATCGAACCAAATCGGGAGGTTTTACTAGAGACAATAGACTATATCAGGGAATCCTAGGTCTAAGCAGGATTTTATGTCTGTCACTAAAAATCCTGTTAAAGTTGTCGATTGATTGTAGTAAGAGCAAGTGACCATAAGCAAGTAATTAAAACGAGGGATTTAACGAAAATAAACTATTAAAGAGAAGATAGGCAATTGGTCAGGCAAACAGATTTCAGGCAGTAGGTCCTAATTCTAGATGTTCTAGTTTTGATCTTATCCTAGGTCTAAGGAATTAAATATGGGTCCAGCCACTCTCCCACGAAGGACCTCTTTCGGGGTTCCCTAACACTGCACTCTCGTGTCCAAACGCTTTAGGAAATCCCGAAGCAATCGTTTTCCCATAGGCCATCCTAGACTCTACCCTAACATGCTTCCATACCGCGCTCTCGC
>OVAO01001497.1:0-15041 GCA_900406285.1 Biscutella auriculata
TATAATGGTATATAATTTATAATGATTTAATTCACTTAAAATTTTATTCAAATATAAAAAGTTTTATAATATTATATATGATTAAGTATCCTTTTGATTAATTTTAAATATGTTTTAAACCACTATTTTCTGTATATTTATAATATTTTGTGTTGTTAACTTTCGAGTTATTTCTTTTAATTGTATATAATTCATAATTATTGATTCACCTAATAACTTAATCAAATAAAAAAGTTTAATAATATTACATATGATAGATTATCATTTTGATTAATTTTAAATTAATTTTTTTACAAATAAATATTCAGATAATTATGATAATAGTTATGATATCTAGTAGAATATTTAGTTTATATATTAGTTAGTTGTGATATATTTTATATAGGATTGATATAATCTAAGTCTTTTATACTATTTTATATTTCCCAAGTTTGCTATGATATTTTAGTTTCAATAGAAATTTGAACATTTTTAAATCCCGGAAAATTTAATATAATAATTCCTAAATTTACTCTACGAATGACACATAGACTAAGTGGGTTCTCAATTAATATTTATCATTATGATGATGATGATATTTGTTTATGTTTATTATTCTGAAAATTTAGTTTTATTTTCTTAAATTTACTCTAATATTTTAGGTTCGAATATAATATTTGTTTAAATTAGTTTTATTTTTTTTAAATCCAAAAATTGAATATAATATTTGTTTAATTTGATAGAAATTTGAATATTTTAAAACTGTAAAATTAAATATAATATTTTCTAAATTTACTATGTGAATGACACCTAAGCTAAGTGGGTTCTCAACAAATATATATGATATTGTATTAATGCATATTTAATATCAATTATATTTGTATAATATAGGTTTGTAAACATTTATAATGTAGTTTATTTGCCGCCATGCTTAACACGATTAAATGTATAATTATGAAATATTAGAGTTTAACATGTTCTACGTTAAAATACATATGCTGACAAAAAAAAACATCAAAATACATATATCAAATTTGAGATAATTATATTCATATACAAAACGACGATTCATATAGATCTTTTATTTAGTTTTAATGATAGTGTAGGTTTTAAAAATCTCCAAGTAGAAAAGGGATAAATCCTATCCTTTAAAAACATAACTAAATATAAGATATCAAATAAGTTGACAATGTTAAATATATAGAATAATATAATAATAATGACATATTATACTAATGGCATACTTGTAAATCACGTCAGGTAAAAGTTATTTTTAAAAAATGCTTATGTTTTAATAAATAGGGGATTAGATGGAATCATAGATTCTCTCTAATTCAATTAAATTCTTTAACTCAATACCCCCGCCTTAGAAAGGAATTTGCTTAGAAAGATTTTATTAAGATTTTAATCGTAAAAGCTTAATTGGGAATGAGAATTCGAGAGAAATAAAATAAAATTCTTTTGTAATAGAATTGAATGTATTGTAAAACTTTTTGAAAGAATATAGGGAATTCTAACAAAAAGATATCAAAAGAGTTAAGAATTCATTGTAACTATAATTCAATTCAAATTCTATTAAGTTCTTTTCAATTCATAATGCATTTAATTATACTATAAAAATGAATAATACCAACATCCAATAGAACTGAAAATCTAATGCATTGAAAAACAAGAACATTTTTAAAAGAATATGAAGAGTGAAAAAAAAAATCTTCAATCCAATAACACATGAATTTAAATTCTAACATAATAAATAACAATAGAACTATATAGAATTATCAATTCTTTTTAATATAATTAAATTCTTTAATCCAATACCCTCAACTAAAAATAAATAATAGTATATATATGTATGCAATAATTATTTTTGTTTGGGCTTAATTAATACAATATTCTCTTAGATGTTGTTCGTTTGCTCAGCCAAATGGTTCATCTGGTTGAGCCTACGAAATGATGTTCGTTTAGTATCATTAAATGGCTCATTTAGATGATCCATGTAGATTCAGATGATCCATGTGGATGAGTTTAAAATTTAGACAAAATATTGAGATGCATCTCAAAAAATTATATTTTTTTTGTGGCAAAAAAACAAGTTTTTCTAAACCACGTTTTATGTCGGAAAATCACGTTTTGTCTCGGAAAATCACGGTTTTTGGCGGAAAATCATGTTTTATCTCGAAAAATATGATTTTTGCCGAAAAATTGCATTTTGTCCCAGAAATCATGTTTTCCCCAGAAAATCACGTTTTTCCCCTAAATCACGTATTTCCCCGCAAAATACTGTTTTTTCACCAGAAAATCACGTTGTTTCTCCTGAAAATCACGTTTTTCCCGAAAAATCACATTTTTCTCCGTAACGCACGTTTTCCCCACAAAATCACATTTTCCCCGCAAAATCACGTTTTCCCCAAAAATCACGCTTTCCCGCAAAATCACGTTTTCCCCGAAAAATCACGTTTTTCTCGGAAAATCACGTTTTTCCCGAAAATAACGTTTTTCGCTAGAAAATCACGTTTTTCCAAAAAATCATGTTTTCCCTAGAAAATCACGTTTTTCTCGGAAAATCACGATTTATCACCGAAAATTAAGAGAAAAGGGAAACAAAAAGCGATGAAGCCCAATAAGAGAAAACGGTTAAGGAGGCATCCAAATTTGACGTTATATTTCTTTTGGACTAAAGTTCATTTATATAAAACTTCAAAAGTACAAAAACAATTACAAAATCTAGTACTCCCTCTGTTCCTCAATAATTGATGTTTAAGGATTTTTCACGTTGATTAATAAAACACAAAACATCATTTAGTTGATCTCTTTTCAATAAAAACATCATTAATTTCATCTATTTTAACCAATCAGAAATCATACTGAATAATCTTAATGGTTTTTAGCTTTAAATTTTTGCACTGAAAATCGAAAACATCACTTAAAATGAAACAAAAATAAAAACCTAAAATATTAATTATATAGAAACGGAAGGAGTACAAAACATTAAAATATAAATTATTGCATAAATAATTAATGGAAATAAAATAAGGAGTGCATTATAATCGGAAGTCCAAGCTTTAATAATGGTGATGCAAAGGCTGGATTAATTGCTTTCGCAACATCATTTTTGAAACAGACTTAAAGGAGTTGTTATCGATCCATCAAAACAAATGGAAGGATTTTTTGTTGCAGAATTAGATGGTGGAGTTGAATCATTGGAATATAAAATTCACATCTGTAGAGTTTGCTTGGATCAGACGTGCAAATAATATTTTGGCGGGTCGCCTTGCAAAGTAGTGTCTTGGTTTAGAATGTCTTCGTCATCCTTCTTTTGGTTAGCTAATCTCCAATTTTCGTCTTCGAGAGTAGTTAATTGGAGGGTTTCTAAAGTTGAGACGTCCATCCCTTTGAAAACTTTGTTGTTTCTCGCCTTCCAGATGTACCACAGTAGCCAGGAAAAGGAGTCACTCTTGGGTGTAGTCATACCTATCCCTTCTGTCCTCATAAGGGCATTAAAAAAATTATAATAGTTGTTTCTCTGTTTATAATTTGATTCTGAATTTCTTGGTTCATGATGTAATGTTTGATAACAGATTAACTGATATATAGCTTAATAATACGAGATGTTAGAAAAAAGTTATTGCATTAATAATTATATGCATCATATATTGAAAATGAAATATTTGAAAAAGTGAAAGTTTACACTACCTTCATAAACAATTCATGCTGTTATTTTCCTTCTTCATTATTTGTCTCACTTTGATATGATATGTATGCTAATTGACATTGTTTTTTTGCTTTTCAGAACCATTGTATTCATAAAATATTATGGGATGTAGACGCGATACCAATTTGTTTGTATTCGGGTTCCTAATAATAAAATAGTCTTCGTATTGCTCATATTCTTGTGGTTTCTGATTTCGACGACGGTAACATTTTTTTTAACTACAACAAAAGATAGATTAACAAGGAACAATTTACACAAAACAGACGCAGAGGGAATAAATAGGACGACGGTTAACGGACAACCCCATCAGCAAAGCCGACGATAAACAAGATATCCCGGAGACTAAAAGAAAAGCTACAAAAGGAGCTGAGACGGACACCTATAACTAACAGACTGAGACGAGCGATGAAAAGCTGAGGACGGAGGTAGAGAGGAACCACAATGCTGCCGATTATTGAGAGAGTCTTGAATGGTTAAGGCTAGTAGATCATCTTCCACCCGAGCTAGCGAGTTGACCCAACGAGCAACAATAGACATAAACAACGAACTCTGGAAACTTCTGACGACGACACCATTTTTTACCCGAATAAGCTTCCTTGGCACGAATAAACTCTGCTAGAAGAGTCGAACCTGTCCAATCACGGAGAAAACCTTCCTCCAAAACTAGAACATCCCTAAAACAGCTGAAAGCAAAGCACAAAGACGAATCTGACCCTACTCCGAATATTCATCGAGTCAAAGATCGGAAAAGCCAAAGTCGGGTCCAAAAACAGGCCTAAAGCTCTACACGGATTAAAACCGAAACGACTCAAACTACCTAGAAACCGGATCTGGCCATAAACATATCGAACAGACCAACCCAAAACCACCGCCACACAAACCGTTGGCTAACCGAACCTAACTCGAGGCTACTACCACCAACGGAGGACAAAATGCATTTCGCTCCAAACCTCAAGAGGAGTCCGACTGAGCAAGAGGCAGACACGACGAAGCAAACGGAGTCCACGTCAGAGCAAGCATGGCCACAGTGAGATTAGGGACAAGAAAAGCCACCAGAGATAAAAAAACGTACGGAAACAGAGAAGAAGACGAGACAGAGAAGAGGGGACCGACGGCGACGCTACCTGAGCCACCAATCGCCGATCAGAAAAAGCTTCGATAAGAGGAGACAGCGACGTTCTATTAGGGTCGAGAGAGAGTTTTTGCTTTAGTATGCTAGACGTTTGTTTGGATTGATATATGGACGACAGTAACTTTAAGAATAAGAAAAGCTATAACAGAAGCAAACACATTTGTAATCATTGGTATTAACTTCGTTAAAACCATGATTGATTCGACGGTTAAAAAGGATGTTGGTATCAATTTGTCCATCACTTTTTCACTCAAAATTTTGTTCTTTTCTCAGCGTTTCTTCTGTGTGAAATTCATGAAAGAGAATATGAAAAGATATGTGATTTTTACCTTCTCTAATTGTTAATTGAATGAAAGGATTTCAAACCTAATACTATATAACTACTACGAAGAATGAGAAAACAAACAGGAAGAACAAGCCCAAATTAACAAAATGGCCAAAAACTAGTGACGCAAAGAAATCAGTTACAAAAAAATTTGCAAGAGAGATTTTGAAGAGTCTACTTTAATAGATAAGATTTGACGTTATATTGTTTTTATTTGAGGTTACATATGTAATGTTCTTGTGATTCTATTGGGCCAAAACATGGCTTCTAAATTAAAACCCAAATCTAAAAGAGATAGAGACATGTTTAAAAGTGATGACAAAAAAAAAAAAAAAAAAAAAAAAAAANAGTAAACAAAGGTAATAAAAAGAAAAAAGGAAACTGGGAAAAAGTTAAATAAATCGTAATCTAACTCTCTTCCTATAAAAACAAGAAGGTTACTTGTTATCGTAACAAAAATTAAACTCAATTCTTTTTCATTAGGATTTTAGGAATAGACGCCAAAGCTTAAACCCTTTCTTCGCCGCCGGCGTTCTCAAGTCTGCAGAATCATGGCGACTCCGGCCGATGCTCGGGCAGTCAAGTCCCTCAATAATTTTGAAGGCCGTAAGAGATTTGTGGTGAGTATTACGGTTTCAATTACACTCAAATTCTGTAGAATAGATAGCCTCTTTCAGACTCTGATTTTGGAATTGATAGTCTCTTTCAGACTCTGATTCTAGGGTTCATTATTTTGCTTCTTTTTTTTTTTTTTGTAATGATGTTAATACTTGAAGGTATACGCTTTCGTATTTCGTTTTTTTTTTGGTTGTAAACCTTCCTGTATAACAACAAGCCAATTGACTTCTTTTGTTTTTTTTTTCTTGATTACTTGTACTATTTCACTGCACTAGATAGCTCAGTAATCTGCTTTGTGCTCTCTAATTTGGGTGGTTGTGGTTTATTACAGTTCAAGAGTTGCTCTCAGAGAATCAATGAAATTGACATCAACGTATTTCGGAGTCTGGATAAAGTGAAAGCTGAGCCTTCTGTGGGATCCTCGTTTTTCAGAGATTGCCTTGCAGAGTGGAGGGTATGTTTGATGTTGTTGCCTCTCGTTTGTCTTTAGTAAGGCGGGTTTTGTTTTATTTTTGCTTTAAGGTTGCGGTGGTTGAGACATGAAATTTAGTGGCTTACAAGATATCTTAAAGAGATTGTCAACTCACTAGTTTGCCTCTTCAATAAAAAGAATGTTGGCAATCTGTTTTCTCGTTTGTTTTTTCTATCAGCATCTAGGGCGAGTACAGAAGTATTGATCTCTGAATATATCATTGTTGTCTGACGCAGAAAATACAGTGTATATGATAAGCTCGCAGGGTTGTTGTTGCTTTTACTTTGTATATACAGACTTGTGGTGCTCGATCACACTTAGATTGACGTTTCAGTGGATATTTAAATTTGGTTCATTTGGCTGGTTGAATGCAGGAACTGAATACAGCAGCAGATTTCATTCTATTCTATGAAGAAATGTTGCCATATGTTCAGACTTTGCCGTTGGTTATTTTGCAAAAAGAATTAATCTTCTCTAAACTTGTCTCTCGATTACACATGAAAGCAAGATTGTCTCTGGAGCCTATTCTCAGGTTTGCTAATTTTTGCTCGTTCTTTTAACCTCTAGCCTTCTGCCCATTGATCAGTGCCATGGCTATGGTTAGATTTTGTTTTTTTCAGTGACATTTTTTACTTTTGCGGACTTGTCAATTTCAGTTGTCATTTTTTTTCTGTACTCCACCGAATCTTCAGTTTCAGACTGTGAAATTAAACACAGCACTTCGAAATCACGTTCTGATCATTGTCCATGGCACCATGCAAAACGTTTGGTTTTTTTTTTTCTGGACATCTTTGATAAAGAATAATGTTTTCACGAGAACTTAAGATGATAGTCGTTGAACTTCTTCACTTTTCCCTCTTCTAGAGGTGCACTTTTGTACTCTTCTTTTGTCTGGAAGTATAAAGGGTTTTTTTTTTCCAGGTTGATTGCTGCTTTATCAAGAGATCTCTTGGAGGACTTTCTTCCNGATCAGTGCCATGGCTATGGTTAGATTTTGTTTTTTTCAGTGACATTTTTACTTTTGCGGACTTGTCAATTTCAGCTGTCATTTTTTTTCTGTACTCCACCTAATCTTCAGTTTCAGACTGTGAAATTAAACACAGCACTTCGAAATCACGTTCTGATCATTGTCCATGCAAAACGTTTGGTTTTTTTTTCTGGACATCTTTGATAAAGAATAATGTTTTCACGAGAACTTAAGATGATAGTCGTTGAACTTTTTCACTTTTCCCTCTTCTAGAGGTGCACTTTTGTACTCTTCTTTTGTCTGGAAGTATAAAGGGTTTTTTTTTCCAGGTTGATTGCTGCTTTATCAAGAGATCTCTTGGAGGACTTTCTTCCGTGAGTGTTCTTAAACTCTTTGTTCTATGCAGTTACTGGATATTCTTATATATTTTCTACAGCTGTTTGGGATTATGATTTTGTCACTGCCTATGCTGCTGCACCTCTATATTGTTAGGGTGCTTAAAAAGAGTTGCTAGCTTGAATTTTAATTACTATTGTCTCACATGTATTACATGACAGTGCTCGACCAGTAGACGTATTTTTTATTCTTGACTGATATTTGGCAGATTGTTTCACTTTTTTGTTAGGATCATATGCTCGAGCTTCACTTGCGACAATGTTGTTGTCTATGTTCTAACCAATTTCTTATTGTATTTCTCTTGGATAGCTTCCTTCCACGAATTGTGAACTCCTTAGTGATTCTCCTAAAAAATGGTGCCCATAAAGATCCAGAGATTATTGAGCAGGTTGTTGGCATTCTATAACATACTTTACACTCATGATTATATACTTTTTTTTTTATTGTTTGCTGAATTTTGTCCTTTTTCGTGCAGATATTTACATCATGGTCTTCCATAATCATGAACCTGCAAAAGTATCTCATATGTGACATCAAAGGCATTCTCAGGTATGTAAAATTTTCCAATCTAGTATGTTTGTTTACTTTGATGGACGGATAATTGCACGTGATCTTTTGGTTGCTGCATCAAGAAGTTCATGATTANACTTTTTTTTTAATTGTTTGCTGAATTTTGTCCTTTTTCGTGCAGATATTTACATCATGGTCTTCCATAATTATGAACCTGCAAAAGTATCTCATATGTGACATCAAAGGCATTCTCAGGTATGTAAAATTTTCCAATCTAGTATGTGTGTTTACTGTGATGGACGGATAATTGCACGTGATCTTTTGGTTGCTGCATCAAGAAGTTCATGATTACTGTGTACTGTTGATGTTATTAATTTTGCTATTAAGGGCCTTCTTCATCTTATTGATTACATTTTATTATATTTTAAATTTTATATGCTGAAGGGATACGTTGGAATTGAGGTATCACCCTAAAGACCATATCAATGAATTTATGTCAGAGTCCTTGTCATTTTTGTTGAGGAATGCGCCGGATGAGCAACTTGAAGAAGGTGATATATTGCTTGTCATTTCAATGTTCCAACTTCCATTTCTATCCTAGGGACAGACCAGTTAATTCTTCTCTCCTAAAACATTACAGGGATCAAGATGATACTTTCTGAAGTTGTACATACACCCAACAGAGCCGGAGGAGTTAGTTTACTATATTATGTTATGAGGGGTACCCATGGAAGGCTCCATTCAAAAGCTGGGAGAGTTTTGAGGTTCTTGCTGAAAGATTCAACATTATCATCTTGTGAAAATTTTCCTGAAGGCAAGTTCTCTATCGGAAAAAAACATTAGGAGTATTTCATTTAGAAGTCTAGTGTTGTTGATCTAGCTCCCTCTTTGTTTTAATTTTAGAAGATAGGGGTACAAAATAGAGAATGGAAAGTTGTATCATAGATTTTTCTATATCTGCGTATCCATTTTTATTATGGCCTTGCGTGATGAAGAAATGGATGGTTTAAGACGTGGTTGGTGCTTTTTGGTCTATAGTTTATTGCCAATGCTTATCTCTTTTTTATATAAGTTAAGCTAATATCTTGGTGGAAGGTGAGATTTTTTGTTAACTTGTTTATTAACTTGCTGGAGGCGATAAATCTTTGTTTCTACGAGCTGTTAAGCATGTGAATAAAGATTGTTGAATATATACCTCGAAATGCTTTACACGTTTAGAATCTTATTTCCTTCCTTAGCATTGATGGTTCTTGTTTCGCGTTCTAGGCCCTGGTACAGTCGTGGAAGTTGTGAGTTCGACTTTGGNCTTATTAACTTGCTGGAGGCGATAAATCTTTGTTTCTACTAGCTGTTAAGCATGTGAATAAAGATTGTTGAATATATACCTCGAAATGCTTTACACGTTTAGAATCTTAATTCCTTCCTTAGCATTGATGGTTCTTGTTTCGCGTTCTAGGCCCTGGTACAGTCGTGGAAGTTGTGAGTTCGACTTTGGAGAGATTATGTGAGGATCTGGAAGCAGAAGAACTACATGTTATGTGGAATTGCTTGGATAAGGAAATAAAAGAATCAATCTCAATCAAAAACTCAGTTCATTTAAAGCATCTGTTGAGTTTGCTTACTGCAGTTGTTAGGATCGAGAAAGGCCTCAAGGTTTATGGTGAGTGATTCAATTGCTGATTAGCTTCTGTCTCATGCTCTCTTCCTACTGTACTCTCTTGCATGACATTTCAAGTTACTCTCATTGTGTAACANTCTGTCTCACGCTCTCTTCCTACTGTACTCTCTTGCATGACATTTCAAGTTACTCTCATTGTGTAACAGATTACTCATCTTTGATTGGACTTGTGAGCCTCATTGTGTCAACGTTTTATACATCCTCTGAATCCCTTGTAAAAGATGATAACTTATCTGCTGTCCTTGATGAAGTTCTGCAACTGATATTAAGCACAATGAACAGAGTCAATGAAATAGAAACCGTTGCTTCGCAATGGGCACCCATTTTTGCCTTGAAGAGTTCAAGGTAATGTCTACGTTTCATCTGTTTTCTACTTTCAACCTTTCTTGTTTTTTTTAACATTTACCATATTTTTTTTTCAGTTTGCTGACCTTTTTGCGGGAGTTGCTACAGAAGGATCAATCAATAGTGAAAGCCTTTACAAATAATATATTAAGGCAAGATTGACATCATGGTTTTTTTTTGCTTACCTCTTTGATTTTCCTATCTCCCTGTCTTAGCAACTAAACCATATTTTGCAGTGCAATCAACAATATGATTTGGGAGTCTTCTGAGGAAGTTATTCCTCTGTTACTAACTTTGTGTGAGAGACAACAAACAAGTCATGACAGGGAAAGCACTGTAGATCAGACATTTGAGAGTAGATACGAGAGAATTCATGAGTTCTTGGAAGAAAATATCAAGAAGGTTCAACAGAATATAGAGAATACTGGTTTAGATCAAGTTGATGAGACCGAGTTGGCTGCTGTTTGGGGAGTTGTCAACTGTTATCCTTNGCTTACCTCTTTGATTTTCCTATCTCCCTGTCTTAGCAACTGAACCATATTTTGCAGTGCAATCAACAATATGATTTGGGAGTCTTCTGAGGAAGTTATTCCTCTGTTACTAACTTTGTGTGAGAGACAAAAAACAAGTCATGACAGGGAAAGCACTGTAGATCAGACATTTGAGAGTAGATACGAGATAATTCATGAGTTCTTGGAAGAAAATATCAAGAAGGTTCAACAGAATATAGAGAATACTGGTTTTGATCAAGTTGATGAGACCGAGTTGGCTGCTGTTTGGGGAGTTGTCAACTGTTATCCTTATTTTAAAGTGGATTCATCACTACTGATTTGCTTTAAGGAAACTCTCAGAAAGCATTTAGCAGTGTCGGATGGTAAGTATCACTGCGAGGTTAACTCTTTTTTGCATGTTAATTTATTTTTGTTTGATGCTGTTTTTTCCTAGTGCCACTCGAATTATGGTCTTCATCAGTATCATCTGATGATTAGACGCATTAACATTTGGTCTGGGTCTTCCGCTATACAGAATCCTAAATAATTCTCTGATATTATTTTTCAGTGTCCTTACCGTGGTATTTGTTTTGTTGAACTGCTGTTCAGTAGAAACTGAGTTGTTCTTGAATGTAATTTTATTTCCTGGAGTTAATCATAACACCTTATATATCCTTCGTTCTTTTCAGTACACATTTTCAGTCCACGAGAATTGATGTGGCAGAGCTTACTTGGTACTGCTTTGAGGTCATGCCACAAACTGCCAGGAAGAATCAACCCCAATGATCTGGAGGAAGCTTTGTCTTGTGCTAAAGATTACAAGTCATGTGTACAAGTGTTGTCCCCTGTGGCTGACTTTTTGGATTTTATTCACAGGTTAGTTTGTTTGTTTTGCTGTTTGTTGACTTTTGTGACGGTAGGCTGATTAATATCCCTATATTCAATCGCAGGCCTTCATTATCTAACCATGCCAGGTCCATGACATATCCAGAACTTCAAGCAAAGATGGCTGAAGATGCTATCAACATATTTTCTGAAAATTTGCGCCACCCAAACCAAGATGTCCGTCTTTTGACGCTGAGGATTTTGTGCCATTTTGAAACTTTTTACTCTGATGCTTCTTTTGAAGAGCATCCTCCTAAAACAATGAAAACTGATGAGGCTAAAAGATCTCTTCCTAGAGGAAATGTGAGTAGACATACTTTGTTCTGTATTCTAAAAGCAGAATCTTTACTACATAATTGTTGCACTGCACTCTGTCACGTGTCCACTATTTTCTTAAAATTTTTCCTTCAAAATACCAGGTTCTTCAGTTATTACGCTCAGTGGAGGAGACTACTCCCACAGTGGATACAGGGCGGATGTTGGTCAGTTTGATCTCTAACATACAAACTGAGCTCTCCGCTGGCAGGATACATGCAGCATATTTGCAGCTAGTATCAAATGGGATGATGGGACTCTTTCATAAGAGATATTCTGATTTGTGGGGTCCAGCATCTGAGTGTCTTGCAGTTCTCGTGAGGAATCACACAGGAACTGTGTGGAGTGATTTTGTTTGTTATTTGAGCCAGTGGCAACAAAAATTGGCAACACTCCACAATCATAATGAGAATGCGAACCACAGCAAGTCAGAGAGTCATACTGGTAGATTCTCGCCATTTAATTGATTTCATCAAATCATCTTCTCTTCTTATAGTCTGATGCATATATGTTATTCTTTTCAATCTACAGATATCATTGGCCGTTTTAATTCATTTCTCTCTCCGCCGTCTGATAGCACGCCTGCTGCAGCTGTAGTGTCTCAGTTGCTCCAGACCTTACAAAAAGTTTCCACTGTTGCTCAGTCTCGGGCTTCTGAAATTCTCCCTTTGTTTTTGGAATTTCTTGGATACAATAGCGAGACTCCTTTGAGGTAATCATGCCTCTATATCTGTTGTTCTTAAGGGTTATTTTATTCGGCAGTTGTCATTGTCTTTTTCTCTATGTTGCAGTGTCGAATCATTTAATGGCCAAGTTTGTAAAGGAGAGGATTGGAAGAGCGTACTTATACAATGGTTGACTTTGCTGAAGATATTTAAGAATCCTGGGTCGTTTCGTTTTAGTCAATTTGTAAACGACGTTCTGCAGAATAGGTCGCGACACTACTCAGTTTAAAGTTAACTGTTCGTTTGAATCTCATGGAGTAAGAACTTTCCTTCCTGACCTCTCTGCCTGTGGTTTGTGTTTTTTTTGGATATTTTTCCAGGTTCCTGGATGATAATGATGCTGAAATACAGACGAATGTTCTAGAGTGCCTTCTGTTGTCGAATAATTTCTTACTCCCACACCGCCAGCATTTGTTGAATTTAATTAAACCTAAAGAATTGAGAGAAGAACTAACGACCTGGAACTTGTCCGAAGACATTGAGTTAGCTCACAGATCTCATCTTTTTTCTCTTGTAATTCGCATCCTTATGCCAAAAGTTAGGACATTAAAGAGTTCGGCGTCTCGGAAGGTACATACTAAGTTATTTTTGTTTACTTCACTATTCCAGTGCAGTTTGCATTCGAGTCCTAACAAGTTCTCTTCTCTTTTTTTTTTAGCATACAAGTATCCGTCAAAGGAAGGCAGTTCTTTGCTTTATATCTCAGCTGGATGTTAATGAACTTGCCCTGTTCTTTGCATTATTGATAAAGCCTTTAAACATCATACCAGACGAAACAATGGACTTGTTCTGGAGCTCAGGCAAACGTTCTCTGGATTTTTTCCAAAACTCAAATTTCCTGAAACATTTCACTGTTAATGCCATTTCAACATTATCCAGGAATCAGAAATATGGGTTTCTTCATGTCATCCAACATATCCTTGAAGTATTTGATGAACTCCGTCTCCGACCTTTTCTAGACTTTTTGATGGGATGTGTTGTCCGGCTGTTGGTAAACTATGCTCCGAATATTGATGAAGAAAGGAACACTGAATCATTAGCACTAAGAAATGCCACTGCCGCCTCGTCACCATCAGATGACAAAGACAATGTTTCAATGAATCACGACCAGGTAATTTGGTTCTTGATGGTGTTTTCTTTTCCCCTAAAGTTTTATGTAGGTTTTATCAGTGACACAAACCATTACTTTTTCTCCCATTTCCTTTTTTTTAAATTATTTTCTCGTCTGATATTTTTTGTTTTCGGCTTTTGTGTAGGCTGGCACTGCTTTGAAACAGTTTAAAGAGTTGAGATCGTTGTGTCTGAAAATAATTGCTCATGTTCTTGATAAATACGAGGACTGTGATCTTGGCTCCGAGTTCTGGGACCTCTTCTTTGTGGCAGTGAATCCATTAATTAAGAGTTTCAAGCAGGAGGGTTCTAGTAGTGAGAAACCAAGTTCCTTGTTCTCATGCTTCTTGTCAATGAGTAAAAGCCACAATCTCGTGACTCTCTTATGTCGGGAAGAGTCTCTTGTTCCGGACATTTTTTCAATTCTAACCATCACCACAGCTTCAGAAGCTATAAAGTCTTATGCCTTGAAGTTCATAGAGAATCTCCTTTGTCTTGATACTGAGTTGGATGAGGACGACAGTATGCTCAAAGGATTCTTGGATCCATATATGGACGCACTGATTAATAGCTTGCATTCTCTTTTCATTGGCGATATTTTGAAAAGGTTAGGACTCTTATAAATTGACCGACTCAGGTTACTTTGTTTTAAAAAATAATAACTAAAAGTTATTTAAATCCAGGAAATCGGTCAAGTATCACGGGGAAAGAGAGATTAAGATTCTTAAAATGTTGTCAAAGCACATGCAAAATCGCTCTCGTGCTATGAAGTATTTGGATGTCTTGCTTTCTTTCTTGGATAAAAGTGTGAAAGATTCTGGTACGGTTACTCTCATTGGTACTTGGTAAAACTTTAGTTTACGTCTCTTGTGTGTGACTGTCTTATTGTTTATACAGTTGTCTGTCGTGAGGCTTTGCTAGCCATTCAGGACATCATATCGTTGCTTGGGACTGAGAGCACCAGCAAAATTTTAAATATCGTCTCTCCTCTACTTGTTGACGCTGAACTTGACGTTAGATTATGCATTTGTGATCTTCTTGAATCTCTAGCAAAAATTGACGTTTCTCTGGATGATGTGGTATGGGTCATGTCTCTTTTTGAAGCTGAGTTATTTCATTTTCTTTTATTTTTCTATTGCAATTGTAACAAACTATTGGTTCCAAACCTATAGGCAAAGCGCGTCTGCAATATGAATGCCATCTCAGCCATGGAAGTGGATGATCTTGACTATGAGAGAATAGTTGATGCTTATGTTGAGATTAATGCAGACTTCTTTAATAAATCCTCGGAGCAGCACACGATGATCATACTCTCACAGAGCATATACAACGTATCATCAGAATCCATTATGTTAAGGGGTAGTGCGCAGAAGCTCTTGTC
>OVAO01001498.1:0-15033 GCA_900406285.1 Biscutella auriculata
TGCTTGAGGAGGGTTGAGCTCTCTCCTCAATTCTTCAAATCTCTCATTGATAATCCGTATGAGAGTGGCTGTAGGGTTCGGTGGTGGCGGTGCATTCGGCTGATCCGCCATGTGCTCGGGTGGAGCGATAGGTGTAGCGGCTGGNNTGTTGAAGCGGCAAAGGAGATCCTGGTCGAGTGACGTTGCCTTGAGAGGCACGGGTCTGATATTGGTGAGGAGCCGTGATGGGCAAGTTAGGTTCGACACGCGCACTTGGTTCACACGTATCAAGAGCATGGGACCACCACGTACGGCCGTGAGAGCTTTCTCTCAAACCACCTTTTCCTCTTTTCCTCTTTTGCCCCTTCGCTTTAGGACGAGAATAAGGTGATGAGTGTCTTGTACGGTGTGGTCCCGACGTACGTACGCGAGTGAGTGAACACACGCGCGACCAGCTGGTACACGGTCAAGGACAGGCGAGAACTTGTGCCTTTTCTCTCCCTATGACCTGTACAAAACGCCAAAGAACACACAAACTCAGTTTTGGTAAAGAGACTAACCGATTCAAACTTAAGCTTTTGAAAAAAATTTGTACCAAAACCGATTGAACAAGAAAGGTAAGTTCTTTGAGATATGAAATACAAAACCACTACACGAACAACAAAACAAGATAGATCTGAACTTAACAATGCAAAGACAATCAAAAGCTAAAATCTTTTTTTGGGTTTTCTTATAGATCTAGTACGGAGATAAGCTAAAATGCATGAAAAATGAAAACTTTCGATAAGGAGACGAAGACTCCCTGAGTTTAGGTTCAAGAGGCTCCAACCTGGGTCTGATACCACTTGATACACGCTGGGTTAGGTGAAACAACCCTGGGAGAAGGAACCGTCGACAGCCGACTAAGATGAAGCGGCCTCAACGTCCAAAGCCCTCAAAACTACGATCAAATGGAGTTAGTTTCGTTATTCGTCGACCAAACACATATAAAAATAAGAACGGTCGAGAGAGATAAGAGAAAGGAAGATAGATGGTCGATGGATTTGAAGTTGGTGGCGTCTGGTACGGCCAGTACGGAACGCTGGCGTACGTAAGAAAAGTTGAGCATGTTCTTTCGACCGAATAAACTCCAAAGTTGACACCTTTGCTTGAGGCTCTCTTTGGTGGGAAATGATGAGGTTCAGTCGAGAGGGAATGACGAAAAGGTGAGATCTGGTCGATGGTTGTCGATGGGGGTCGCCGGGCACGTACGGTACGGCCTCACCGGGCCGTACAAGGATTTCTTGAGAAAACTTCCTCGCACAAACGAACTCCGATGGGGCTGGAACTTTGAGGGGTTGAGTCCTCAGGCAAATGAGGTAGATTGATCGAAATAGAACCGGTGGTTAACGGCGGAGGGAGGAGATCGACGGTGAGGACACGAAATGGGCGACGGGTAACGATGGAATGATGTGAATGATGGGAACGAAGGGAAAGAAACGGGAGGACCACCAAGGGGATGAAGAACCCTTGGATACACCTAATGATCTAAGATATGACACACTTAGATCGCACAAGATATTACGCACTTATGCAGGAGCTAACAAGAGAGAACTTCTCGGTTTTGATTTCAAAATGCTAGCTAAGGAAAACGGTTCTCAAACAAAAGGTTTAAAAACCAAAGATAGAGAGGAAGCCCTAAACATGGGGGGCAAAACGCAAATAAAGAAAGGGAAAAACGACAAGGTCATAAAGAGAGAGTAACGGCTATATTGCATAAGTGATGAAGCGCTTTCTCTTGGGACCTTGAGAGTTGGTTCATGTGCAATGGGCCTCATTAAAAACCTTGGTGGGAAAACCCATTGGGACAAAACCCATCGAAGGTAAAAGAGTACCCCGAACCATCTCAATGTTGGTTTAGCTCCTTGAAAATGAAAGGAGAAAGATGTGTGCATCCGGCTCCCTTTCCTTCAAGACGAAGCAAGTCATATCCAAGTCCTCTCATGTGTGCATGATAGTTCCAGCAATCCTCTTCGCTTGTGCTCTAGTGATGGGACCGGTTGCTGCTTGGGGAGATGGTTCTTCCTCGGGCATAATTGGTTCCTTGCCATCCAAGCGTGTATCACAGCTTTTTCCACTCTGATCTCTACCACCCCGATAACATCAAGGCAAGCTCTTATGATGTCTTGTGAGAAACTACTTATGGTCCTACCCGTTGAACCATTGGACTCTCGTTCAGAAGTACTTGGTTGATAATCTTCGGTGAGAATTCATACATTCTTCCTCTTAAAAAGACAAATTCCAATTCATTCGCCCTTACTTCCAGTTCCGAAAAGTTAGCATAAAATTCCAACACAACTTGCTCCACATAGCGATCAATATCCGTAACAAAATAAATCAATCCAGCATCAGAGATAATCTTTTCAACTTCTTCAAGATCAGGATTTCCAATCGATATTATTTTGTTATCAAGAAAAGATAGACCCTTGAGTACCTTGTACAATGAAGCAACAACGGCAAACATAAATTTGAAGTTGTAAGATATCTTTTCCGCCGGTTTTCGCAACTCGGGATACATCTCATCGATTTCACTTTACGCCAGTCGATTCTCTTTAGCCCGAGTCTCAAACTTTCCTTTATGTTCGTCTTGAGCACAAGATTTGAGTGGTTCATCTTCTTGCATGTTGGAAGTAGACCCGATTTTAGTCTTTGATTTTGCCGATCTTCTTCTTTTTGGCGGTGGCACAAGTTTGTTTGTTGGAGATCTTGAATCATCGATTTTAGGACGAAACCTCACACGCTTCATTGATTTTCGGGTTTCACTTGGTGTGATAGGGCTTTCATCTTCACTCGTGGTTCGTTGAGACGAGCTCCCTCCCTTGACTGATGAAGTTTTTTCATTTCTTCGGCGAACTGCTTCAACAAGCATCTCTGTGTATTGTTTACTAGTTGTAGGCATCATAAACTCACAGATTTCCAGCGGAAATATCAGTCTAACACAAAGAGAAACCCTTTTTTGCAACAAGAAGAAAGCGAGGGACTTTTGAATTTCTTGGAAGCTCCTTTTAGAAACATGAGACTCCTTTTAAGATTTCTCAAGAGATATCGCCTAAACCATTCTCTCATATGGACCACATTTAGGCCCACTTAGGTCCAAAACCCAAATCTAAGAACCAATACTAACAAATATAAGCCCAAATCGAATCAATTATTAACCCAAGACCTAATTTCACCTGAAATACTCTCAACGATTCAATCTAAACCAATCCTTTCATTTCCCATATCGGTTCCCTAATTTCCCAAAATACTCTCAACGAGCAGCGATATTTTTTTAATTAATAAAATAAAATCATCACATCTCACATATTCCTATTGCTTTCCTTAAGGTCACAAACGTATTCAGATCTAAAGGTTTGGTGAACAAGTCTGCTAGCTGCTTCGAGGTTGCCACATGTTCCATACTCACCAAATCATTCTCAACCAAGTCTCGCACAACGTGATGTCTTATATCTATGTGTTTGGTACGAGATTGTTGGACTGGATTTTTCGATATATTTATAACACTCAGATTGTCGCAATAGACTGTGAATTGTGATGAAGATATACCGTAGGCAGACAACATTTGTTTCATCCACATGAGTTGTTTTCAACATATTCCCAAGGCTATGTATTCTGCTTCAGCTGTTGATAGTGACACACAATTCTGCTTTTTTCTATGCCAAGCTACCAGATTGTTTCCAAGAAAGAAACATCCTCCTGAGGTGCTTCTTCGATCATCCAAGCTTCCTGCACAATCAACATCACAGAAACCAAGCAGGTTTGAGTTAGTGTCCTTAGTGAATGATATGCCGTAATCCAGAGTTCCTTTGACAGAATTTAGAATGTGTTTTACTACTGCTAGATGTGACATTTTTGGAGATGCTTGATATCTGGCACATACTCCAACAACACTGTAGCTTAGATCAGGCCTACTTGTCGTAAGATATAGCAGGCTTCCAATCATTCCTTGATACATCTTTTCATCTACCTTCACTCCATCATCGTCTCTTGATAGTTTGGTAGTACCGCTCATAGGGGTTTTAGATACCTTTGCAGTTTGCATATCAAACTTCGCGATGATGTTACGAGCATAGGTACCTTGGGTGACAAAAATCCCAGTAGGCAGTTGACGAATCTGAAGTCCCAGAAAGTATGTCAGCTCTCCAACCATACTCATATCGGACTCATTTGTCATGCACTTAACAAATCCATCTACCAATTTTTTATTGGTTCCTCCAAAGATAATGTCATCGACATATACCTGTACCACAAGAAAGTGACTCAGAGTTTTCTTGATAAACAGAGTTTTATCCACACTTCCTCTTTCATATGCCTTTTTGAGCAGAAACTGTGCTAACTTGACATACCAAGCACGTGGTGCTTGTTTCAGTCCATACAATGCCTTTTTCAAATTGTAAACATGATCTGGATATCTTGTGTCTTCAAAACCTTTGGTTGCGTTACATAAACTTCCTCTTTAAGTAACTCATTCAAGAAGACACTCTTCACGTCCATTTGATACAGCTTAATTTGCAGCTCACACGCAATAGCTAATAGAAGACGAATTGATTCCAATCTGGCAACTGGAGCGAATGTCTCATCAAAGTCAATTCCTTCAACTTGTGAGTAACATTGCGCTACCAGTTTGGCCTTGTTTCGACATACTTCACCAATTTCATCAATTTTGTTTTTGAATATCCAACGAGTTCCCACAATATTAATTCCTACAGGTCTTTCTACTAACTCTCACACATAAGGTCTTGTAAATTGCTCAAGTTCTTCATGCATGGCAATGATCCAGAATTAATCGTTAAGAGCCTCGTTCACATTTTTTGCTCAATTGCTGACACAAAACAGGCCCATCCGATTAGTTCGGACAACATGACCATCTCCTTGAAGTTGATTTGTTTTTTCCAGGTAACTCGTTCTCCTTCCAGATTTCCAATCACATCATTACCAGAGTGATTTTTGTGAACTTGTAACTCCTTTTCTTCTTCAAGCGTAATATCTTCGAGTTTGGGAATGACGTCAATTGCTACTGGTGTTGCTTCTTTAGCTTGATTTAAAATAGAACATATAGTTCCAAACACGTGTATATAACTTAGATTTGGTGTCTTGCCCTTCCAAATTTCATACGGAGTCTGCTTTGTTCCTGGTTTAACATAAACATGATTTATGATGTAGCATGCAATGTTAATAGCTTATGCTCAGAAACGAGTAGCTACATTATTCCCATGCAGCATAGCACGAGCCATCTCTTGAAGAGTGCGATTCTTTCGTTCGACTACTTCATTTTGTTGTGGGGTTCTTGGAGCTGCATATTGATGTTGAATACCCTGATTTTGAGAGAACTTTCAAATGCCTCATTTTGAAATTCTCCACCATGATCACTTCTGATGTTGATAATACCTCTTTTCTCATTCTTCAGTTGTAATGCCAATATCATGAAGCTCTCAAGCGTGTCACTCAAAGAAACCTTACCCATGTGTATCTCGAGAAGTCATCAACAAGTACAAAGATATATCGTTTCCCATTCAAACTTTCAGTTTGGACAGGTCCCATGAAATCCATATGCACCAACTCTAGTATCTTTTTGGAGCATATATCTGGTAGTTTCTTGTGTTGCACCTTGACTTGTTTTCCCTTTTTACACGCATCACACACAATGTCGATGTTACTATCAAGTTTAGGTATTCCACGAACTACTCCTCCTTTCACAAGTTTGTTAAGTTCGTGCATGTTCATATGCCCAAGTTTCCTATGCCACAATTCCAACTGTTATTCAGTGCTAGTGAGGCACTGTTCTTCATTCTTCCACATGTAACAGTTGTTACTTGAGTGTATCCCTGTTAGGATTACACCTTCTTGACCGTTTTTAACTTGATAGTCAGTTTTAGTAAAGAATACCTTTAGCTTTTCATCACACAATTTACTAATGCTGATCAGATTGACTTTCAGACCTTCAACATAGAACACTTTAGACAGCTATGGCAAATTTTCTCTGAGTATTGTACCACTGCCAAGAATTCTTCCCTGTCCACCATCACCAAAAGTTACTTTCCCTCATCTGGTTTCAGTGTAGTTTGATAGTAACTATTTGTTACTAGTCATGTGTCGAGAGCATTCGCTGTCAAAATAACATCTCGGATCATCTTGAACATCCAACGATGTGTATGCCACCAGACTGATAAACTCGTCCTCAACCTCATGTTTACTCAGATTCCTTACTTCCAGATATGTCTTAGGTATCCAAACATGACCAAACGTTTTTGGTACATTGTAACACTCCCTCAGTTTCCATGCGTGCATGAGTTTACCCTGACACATGTGACTGTGACGTTGAATATGACCAGGTTTGTTGCAATACCAACATCTTTTAGACTATATGTGACTTCTAGTGTTTTGATATCTTCTTCCTTCCCAATTATGTTTGTAACTGCTTGTCTCTCTCTTTTTGTTGTCTGAATCCCCTTTGATTGTTGAGACACGGTGCTCATCTTGAGAGGTTTTAGCGTCATCTCCTTGATCCACAGAGGTGTGTTTCTTTGTTGCTAGAAAAAATGAGTTTTGGCGATTGTGGCTTCTCCATGATATACAAGGCCCCAATTTGACTTCGGATTTTGTCCAACTCCTAGAATCTGATCAAGACTCTGTGTCAGAGTTGAGCATTCTGATCTATTTTTGTTTCTTAGTCAACTCCCTTTCGGCCAGTTCCTTCTTGTTTCTTTCCTCTATCACAGCTACTGTGAGCAGATTGATCTTCTCTTCCAACTCACAAGTCTTGCTATCTTTTTTCTTTTGCTCATGTTCTATTTCCAGAAAATCTACTTGAGTTTTCAACACTGCTTTGTCCTTTTGTAGCTACAGATTCTCATTACTTAACTTAACCCAGTTGTCATAGAGAAGTCGATATTCCTTTTTAGGATCTATCTCTTGTTCTTCATCTGATTCAGATTATTCTGATTTCTTAGAGTCTTCCTGTTTGCCCACGAATGCAACAAAATTGACTTCCTCTAATTCATCATTTGATTCTGAGTCTGTGTCACTGAAGCTCATCAGCAATTTTTCCTTCCGCTTCTGTGTGCTTGGACACTTTTCCTTTAGATGCCCTACTCCTCTACAATCGCTGCATTTCATCTCTTTTTGCTTAGCCAGCGGACATTCAGTTTTGATATGTCCGTAACCTTCACATTCAAAACACTGGATCTCACGTTTCTTACTGTATTTTGATGATCTTTCATTCTTTTCTTTTGGGTATCGGTACTCGTTCAATCTTCTTCATCATCTTCCCAAAGTTCCTTGTTTACAGACTCATATCATCTTCTAGTTTCGTGAACCCTGTATATATTTGTTTGCAGCGAAGGCTACTCCATTAGTATTATTAGTAGGTGTTGTTGTTTCCATCTCTTCTGGTTTTAGCAAACCAACTACTCGATCAAATTTGATTTCATCTGTGTTAGCACTCATTTTCAATACAGCCTTGTGTGCTGCAAATCTGTCTAGGAGACATCTTAACAATTTTTTAACCAGTTTCTTCTCTTTATACTTCTTCCAAAGTACTGAAGCTTCATGTGCCTTTGCGCTAAGTTTTCCACTGAAACTGGCAATTGTTTCGTCGTTACCCATACTGAGATTTTCAAATTGAGACGCTAGATGATCCAATCTAGTCCTTTTCACATTGTCATCTCCCTCAAACATGTTTAGAAGGATTTCCCAAGCTTCCTTAGCTGATTCACTCCATTTAATGAGTCTGAACTGTTCCAAGTTGACAGTGCCAAATATGGCCGACAGAGCCTTAGAATTGAACTTTGATGCCACTTTCTCAGAATCAGTCCATTGTTCCTTGTCCTTTGGCCCTTGTGTACCATCTTCCTTCTTCACAGTTTGCTCTTTACATCCAACCACCACGACGGTCTATGCGTCTTCATCGACACTTTGGATCAACTGTTTCATCCTAACCTTCTAGTGACCATAGTTGTGGACATCCAATACCACAGGTTTCTGCACAGCAATAAACTCTCGTGATGATTCCATCCTTATGTCCCTAGATCTTCACATGTATAGGTTGGTGATCTGCTTTGATACCAATTGTAAATTCAAACTAGATGGAATCATTTGCACAATAATCTAAATAACAAAATCACTACTGATTTTATTAATTTGTTTAGAAATCGACTTCACAACACAATCTTAACCTAAGATTTGTTTGAATGATCTATGTGACTTGCAACACACTGCAACCACCCTAGATGATTTCTACCCAACTTAATTGTAACACGTGCTACTACAATCCTAGAACTATCCTTAGCTCTATTTCTCTCGATAATTGCTTAAGACTTTTTCTCTCTGCTTTGATCGATGAGGAAAACAGCCTTCCCTCACCTCCTAATTATACTAGATAAATTCCTTCTTCTACAAGGAATATAATCCTAACAATAATATATTTTGTTCTCCACAAAATCTTCATGAATCTTCTAAGAGTTTATCTTTTAGTTGTATTTTCCTTTTCCTAAGATTCTCTGGATCTTTCAACTCACGCACAAGAAATCATTAGACCTTTGAAGTGACTCAAACTAACACACATATGGTCACAACAAAACTTAACTTTAGCACAAGGGCGCCTAACTCAAATGAATCCCCAAACACCATCGACTGACTATTTTAGAAAATTAAGCATAAAGGTTTAGTCTTTACCAATAGAAGATCCATCAAAGATCATTGCTCTTTACTCTCATGGGTTCTTCAGGTGGTCTTAACTTCTGATCTCTTTCCTCTCTCTTTCCTCACAACTTTTCTTTTCTTGGTGGTTGGCCGCTCCCACAATTCTTCTTGGGTATCAATTTATTTTTTCAAGCCAACCACCTTATTCTTTTCTTTTTCTTTTTTCTTGGTGAGTATCATGTTTTTGCAAGTCAATCACCTATTTTTCTTTTTCTTTTCTTTTTCTTTTCTTTTGTTTTTCTTTGAATAGAAGAGAGAGGGCGATCATACTTGATATATGAATGGAAAGCAATGGAGCCAAGGTCGATCATGAAGAGCTCACTCTCCAAGTGCCCACAGATCGAATCACGAGAGGGAGAGCACAAAGACTTGTTGGATCTTTAATGCATACCTTAGAGAGCTTAGAGAGTCACCACCAACACTTGAAGATTGAATAAGAACCAGATTCATGTCATTGTCATCAAGTGCTAAATTCGGTTCATGAAAGGTTGAGCACTCTTTTTCCATCGGTTGGGTTTTATCCTAATGGATTTTCTCAGTTAAGGTTTTAATGAGGCTCTTTATCTCATCCCTTGTCATGAACCACCAAGAAGCTTAAAGAGGAGTGATCCAAGACTTAATAATCATTAGATCAGTTAAGCTTCTTATTTCTCTTATGTTTGGCGTTTTCTCTTGAACTTGCCATATTAGGGTTTTGCTTCCTTTTGAAGCCTTGAGTATATAAACTCTTTGTTGCCTCTTTTGGCTTTCTTTAGCATTTATTTTAATAAAAAAAGATATTTCTCTCTAATGGAAGTTCATCTTAAAAGGTGTGTCACAACTAAGAGTGAGAGTATATCAAGGCTTCATCACAACCTTGTGGTCTCTCTTCATCCCATTGTTCCTTTTCCTTTCATGCATTTCACCTCCATCGACCATCATCTATGACACACCCCTCCTTATAGATTGAACACTCTTGAAGAGATCCAAGACTTGGCCACTTGAAAGAAAGTCTTACATGTTTGTGGTCCATGTGGTCTTAGGCGTTCTTTACATGAAAGAAAGTCTACACATTTTTGAAAATTTTAAATGGATAGGATCATCCCCACACATAGATTATGTAGTCCCTTGTGTAGTAGAAGTATGTGAAAAGATTGAAAATCAAAAACTAAATGCATAGATAAGAAAATAGGGAAAAGTAATTAGTGGGTTGTCTCCCACTTGGCGTTTTGTTTAAAGTCACTTAGTTTGACTTGGATGGACCAAGGCGGCTTGTAACCCTTTTCTAGCTTGATGATCATGTCTTGAAGCCTTTCAATGATCTTCATGTTAAATCCGTTTTGAATCTCAAGATTTTTTATCTCCTCCATTGCGTATTAGTTTCATCCGTCCTTTCATTCCAACTTCCATAACAGTTTTACATGGTTGGTTTTTACTTGAGCCTCAAGGTTTAGAATGTTTTCTCGATGATCTTGATGGTTCAGCACGCTCTCGTATTGCTTGTCCAAGATTGTGTCGAGTGTTCGGGCTAGTACGTCGACTACATCTTCGTCGACGCGGCCGTCTTGTGCATTGTTGGGTGCGTTTTCGGGTACGTCTTAGTCGGCGCGACCATCTTGTACCACCCGTAAGTTGCATTGAGTGGAGTGTATATGACATGGAATGTATACGACGTTTTCGTCAACATTCGTCAGTGTTAGCCCTCCACTTTTGAAATCTAAGATTGCTCAAGCGGAGCTTAGGAATGTCCTTCTGAGTATTATGGGCACGTGAACTCATTTTGGTATGTCTAGGATGTAGAAGTTTGTGGGTAGCACATTGTATATTTTTATCTGAACATTGTGAACAAAATCACACTATTTCTTGGTTCTTGGTTGCAACATGGGTCATAGTTACCTTCATTCTCTTAGGCTCATTCATCTCTAATCCCAAGTTTTGGCAAGTCTCCTTCGACATTACATTGAGGCTTGAACATGTATTGCACAAATCATCATGAATTCTCCATTCACTATTGTTCAGAGCTGCAAAAAATATACCAGGGTCAGGTTGTTATGGAAGTTCCTTGAGCCATAAGTAAGGAGTACTCATTGCTTCGCCATAAAGAGTCATAATCTCTTTTCTTGTGTTAGATGACCTGATGAAGTGTTCTCTGAGGTTATGTTGGCTGCATGCTTCTTCGAATGTGGTCCCATCAAGTATTTCTCTCACTTTTCACTTGAACTCGTGCAGGTCCTTTTCATTTATTGCTGGTTTGTCTGGGCTCCGGTAAGGGTGATATCGATCGGGTGGTTGCGCATAAGATGGCTTGGTTGCCCCAAGTGGTGGTGTGCGCTTCTGGGTGTCACTCGTCTCCACACACTCATAATCGGCACCTATTTCTTCTTCCCTTTCATATTGTGCGTTTTCTTGGACAACTTCATCCCCAAGATTGGGTTCAGGAGGATCCTCATATGAGTTGCTTCCCTTGGTGGTCTTAATGACGTTACAATACCCTATTGGGTTCTCTTCTGCCTTTCTTGGGAGTGTTCCAGCTTGTCTTTTGACAGCATCTACGGTTGGTGCTAGTTAAGTGTTCATCTTCTTCACGTTTGAGGTCAGAGACTCGTACTTCCCATTCAAGTCGACATAGACTCCATCGATCTTGGCATGCATATCTTTTGCATGTTGCTTTTGGGAGTCTAATAGTTGGTACATCAAGCTCTTGAGTTCCTTAGAGTTAAAACACCTTGACTGTTTACCAAAGTTTCCTTGGAACTTTTGCTGGTTGGGTGTGGAAGTCATTAGCTCTGGTACTGATATTTCCCTCTTGGCATTAATCCTTGAGCATTCTTATTTTGGTATTGACCTTCTTGGTTTTGCGGATAGACTTGGTCACCTGGATTCTCAACATTAGGGTTTCTACAAGAAAGAGGGTTGAAGTTACCCTTGAAGTTGTTGATGAATCCTCTGTGGTAGCAGTTTTTCCCTTGAATGTAGTTGACCTCTTCTCCTTTGTCATCTACTAGTGCATTGCCTACAAACTCATCTCCTCGGTATCTCCTCCACATCATCGAAAAACTGAACCAATTTAGATCCTCTTGAGAGATGGCTTTGAAGTTGATCTATCTGGGAGTTGAGTTCTTGAATCTTCTTAGTCTCAACATGAGAGCTTGTTCCAGAATGTGGTTGTTGTTGCTGGATCTGAGGTTCTCAGTTAAAGCGTAAGCATCTTCGATTGACTTGGTCCTGAAGTTACCATTGCTAGTTGTATCTAGGGAAATCATGTATTGATGGTCGATACCTCGATAAAAGGTGTTGAGCAGATTGGCTTGTACACAGCTGATACAAGTATGGGAAGTCTTGGAACCAAGACGGATCAAAGTGAGCTCAATCTCCAAGTTCCCACGGGTCCAATCACAAGAGGAAGAACACAAATACTTGCTGGAGCCTTGATGCATTCTTAGGATAGGTTGGAGAGTCACAAACACTTGAAGATTGAAGAAGAACCGGATCTATGCCATTGTCTTCAAGTGCTAAATTCGGTTCATGAAAGGTGGAACACTCTTTTTCCTTACGTTGAGTTTTGTCCCAATGGGTTTTCTAAACCAAAGTTTTAATGAGGCTCATTATCACATCATTAGATCATTTAAGCTTGAAGAGGAGTGCTCCAAGAGTTCATCATCATTAGATCATTTAAGCTTCTTTTACCCTTTGTTTTTGGCGTATATTTTGAATTGTTTCCTCATTAGGGATTTGCTTCCTTTTGAAGCTTTACTATTTAAACTCATTGTTGCCACTTTCGGCCTCCTTAACTTTAATTTTAATCAAAAGAGAAATATTTTCTCATGAGAGCTCAAACTTTGAAAGTGAGTAATATCTTTCAAAACTTGTTTTGGTGACTAATATCCAAGAGTTACGATTAGAATTGTTGGGGAAAGAATTGATGTGACACCGATATTTATTAGTAAGAGGAGAAACAGTTGGCCATGCATAGGGATGCTACAAGTTTCATACCCCTACGATGATACAAATCCTCTGCAAAAGGGATGTGGATAGCCGAAATTTCGGTCAAGAGTGAGTGACCCGATAGGGATCAAGACCGAAACCCTACTTAACTTCAAGCTCATTGATCCAGATTCTAGTTTGAAGCGAATAGACTAAAAGGGGAGGAGGCTTATTGTTGGTGATGTGTTACCACCATCTTAGGTCCGACCTAGATTCAAATTGGCCCACTTGACAGAGCCTCAAAGAAAGTAGATCGTCGAAAGAGTTGATGAAGATTTTGGTCTAATTCAGCAAAAGCCCTAGAAAGAAGAGGAGCTCGACGTAGCTTGATTTGAAAAGCACGACTTTAAACCGAGCGCCAGATTCTATAAATAGAGAATGGTGCAACATGGCACAAGGGAGAAAAAACACAAGAAATACGCTAGAAGATAGAGGGAGATTTTAAAGAGATAGTAGAGTGTTTGCTTCATGCGCTCACAACGAGCTCCTTGTATTCTATCTAAATGATTTGCAAGCTATGAGAGTATCATCGATACAATTCACAGTTCGCTAAAAGATAAATACAATAAACATCGATCATCATTAACTCACCTTTACGAAAACTTTTTATCTTTATTTACTTTCTAAACTTACTTAAGCATATTTACTTTCTTGTTATTACTTTTTTGCACTTACTATTTAGCGTTTACGACCACATCATTTTAAATTTTCATGTATTTCTCGTTATTTCAATCTTTTATTTCTAACATTTACTTGAAGTAGATTTTTATTTTGTTTATTGTTATTATGAATTGTTTTTGTCTAACTGTTTAATGTGTTATATTTTTGAAAAAATATATCCATTTTCTTAATACAGATTATTAATGCGAAGAGCTATGAAGAAAAATCAGAAAGAAGTTGGACAAAATAAGCGTGATAGAGCTAGGAAGAAGAATGAGAAGGAAGTTGGACAAAATAAGCGTGATACAAAATCCCAAATGTTGTCGTTTTGCTTGATGGAGATAGATCTGTAACATCTGTTGCTTTGTTTTTTTCGTTTCTTATCTTTCAAATAATTACAAGGAATAAACAAATAAATAATTAAGAGTGATTAAGAGAAAGAGAACAAAATGGATGCACGTGATGCGGAAGGTGTTTGATAACGAATACAAAGAAGAATATAGCTGTTTCTTCTTGTCGTTTTCCCCCTCGACTTTATTATCATCAACTATTTATCAGATTTATGTAAGCTAAACATTGAAAAAACATTTTTTTTGTACGTCTTAAATTATAATTATATATGTTGGAAAATAAAAATTATAATTATATATAAGTTGTGTTCGCACCTTCAGCTACAAGGACATTGGTTAGATAGATTTCTAAAACTTCACATGTTTTATGTTTTATGAATAAATCATGAATCTAAAATCAGTTGTACGGGGTTAATCTAAAAAAAAGAAATAAAAAACTAAGTTGATTTACTTACACCTAAAATATGTATAAATATTTACAAAAAAATAAGTATAAATTTCCGTGCAGGATTCGAATGAATCACAAAGTTCTAAATATTATTTTAATAAATATTTAATTAGTTCTACAATAAGTTTCTTACAAAAAGATATTAATTAATGTTACACAGCTATTTTATTTTATTGAGTAAATATTTTAATTATTAATTTAATTTATTTCTTCTCACTTTGTACTTATTAATTGATCAGAAATCAATTAATATTAATTTAAAACATTCACATTTTTCTATTAATATTCACATTTTTTATTAATATTAATTGAGAAGATTTAGTTTCAAGGTTAAAAGGTATAAATCATTTCATTAAAAACAAAGAGACATATTAAAAATGTTTTTATTTAATTCTACTTGCACTTGTAATTTCCTTACAAATTCTAATTAAGATTAGTTTCTTCAATGAACTTAATCCCGAATTCAACAAAAACTGATTTCTCTCTTTCGCTTCTAAACTCAAATACAAAACCTTAAACCTCTTTTCTTCGACTCTAACGGAAAAAAAAAATGAGTTGCATAGATTTTTTGCTTTTTTTGGTAAAGTTTAAGAAACAAAGTTTTGCAAAATTTAAAAAATAGTTGATTATTTTTTAGCTATTAAAAAAACATGTTGTGTTTCACACCTCCTGTCAATTGTTTTGTTGATTTATTCCAAAGATGAAATATCGAACAAAAAATCATGTTCCTCAAAAAAGTTTATAAAATGTAATCGGAATTAAAAATATTTCCACAGAGTTAATAAATCAATGAGGTGTATAATATTGTTGCAAACAGTATACAAAGGTGTCCGTGTCCATATATATAGACATTAGTAGGTTTTAATGTTTGTGAGAAAGAGAACATTCTTGGGT